>CAEFZX010020979.1:0-202671 GCA_903066825.1 Alfaro cultratus | reverse complement strand
ATTATTATTATTATTATTATTATTATTATTATTATTATTATTATTATTATTATTATTATTATTATTATTATTATTATTGTTATTATTATTATTTCATTTTTCCAAACCAAAATGAAAGTCTGAAACATGAGCTCACCTGATGATCACATACATGACGAGGCAGTTGCCCAGCAAGCCGACCACGAACACCACAGAGTACACCGCGGTGATGATGGGGATGACGGGGGACATGCTCTCCTGCTCCCAGCTCTCATCATCGCGGGTCACATTGCGGCTGTCTCCGGACATCCAAACCGAGGAATTCACCGGACAGTCCTCCAGCAGCCCGGGCAGGCACTTGTTCTCTTCTTTAAAAATTTCAACTGGTGTGTTTTCCATGTCCAGATCGTATTCTCAAGCTGGGCAGCAAAAGAAGAAAGTGGGAGCTAAAATTAAATAGGCGCGACAATGCCAGAGATGGGCAAAAAGTGACCAAATTTCTCTAACCATGCGGATTTTTTTTTTTTTTTTTTAAAGCACGCAGTTGAGCATGTTAAGGCAAAATACTCGATCTGAACTAACACCTTTTGATTCAGGAGACACTTGTGGATCATAAATTATCCTAACAGAAATTAAGTCAATAGGAGAAAAGGAAAACGCACCTTGCAGTCACAAATATTGACAGTTCTCGAGATTTACTCACCTTTGTCACACAAAATTAGCGGGGGACTCTGCACTCTAAGAAAAAAGAAAAATATTATTTCCTCCTTTGCTTGAAGGTTTCAGCTTATCAAAGTTTGGCGATGGCTCTGCGCGCTCGGAGAGCAGAAGCGGCGGTGGCGGCGGCTCTGCGGGCACTCGTGCACACGCGCTGCTGGAGGAAGGGGCTGCGCACGCGGGCGCTATCAGCTCTTCTCTCCTCACTAGACCTGGCCAGCACATGCACGCGCACCACACACAAGGGCACGCACGTTTTACACAAAATATGAGACGACAGAGCGAAGACAATAACCTGGAGGCAGGCGCGGAGCTCTCCGCAATATCTGTGTCATAACTGAGGAAAAACCGTTCGGCTTCATTAAGCAGGACATCCCTGCTTTGTGTATTCCAAGTGTCTGAAGGAGACATAAAATATTAAATTGCATAGGGAAATTTCATAAAATACCCCCTCGATGATTAATGGGAAGTTCTCCAAACAAATTTTCCAGAGCATCGATGGAGCATGCATAAATATTTATTTGTCTTATTTATTTTATTTTATTTTATAAAATTTTTATTTTTATTTTTTAACAATGTGATAGCAAGCGACAACAGTTGGTGTAAAGTTTGTTCAGTCAGCTTGTAAAGGTAAGACAACCGGAAACTATACAATGAAGACTTTAAGTAATAAAGAAAAAAAAAATGTTTTAGTTTGAAAAAAGCAAGTGTTGACAGAAATGATCAAAAGAGTGGTGTAAATGAATCAAATGTTCAAAATTACTCCCCTTTTTTCATTTTAATATAAAAAAACAATAAGAATTTACTGAACATACAAACTTCTTCTCAGTGCAGCGTTCCTAAGAATGTTGTTAAAGCCTAATGGAGAAGCATTCTGGTGATATAGTAAAGTCAAAGTTTCAGAAAGAGCAGCAGCTTCTTAAAGAGACAGAGACCCAATTTCAAGGTATTCAATTGCAAAGTCAAATTTCTTTTAAGTCATGTTTTATAAAACTTTTTTTATAACAACTGAAGGTAACATAGTTACTTGATTGTTCTATAAAATGGTGCTATGTGCCTAGAAAATACATAATACCTTAATTTTTTTGTCACTAATTTGTAGCTAATTTGTATACTTATTTAGTTTCAGTGTCTATTTAGAAGACCCATAACATTTTTTTCTCATGACACCATATATCTTGTAAAGTCCACCAGTCAGACTCTGCTGCGGTAAAACACTAACTCATCATAATGCTGCCACCTCTGTGCTACACCTTTGGGAGTGTGTTCTCAAGCTTGCACGATTCCCTGTTTTACTCCCAATCTAATAATATTAGATTTGGCCAGACAGCTGAATTTCGGTTTCATCGCACTACAGGACATGTCCAGAACTTGTGTTTTTTGATTTGTGAGTGCATTTGAAAACTGTAGTCTGACTTGCTATGTAGCTGTGTTTCCACTCTGAGTGTCCTTTCAGCCCATGTTGGTGCAGGCCTCGTGGATAATGATTCTCTCTTATCAGCTACAACCAGCATCTTCACAAGACTTTTTGCTTCTGCTCTGGGGTTGATTCGCACACTTCACACCAAAACACATTCATCTCTGGGACACAGAACCTTTTACCTCATTATGGATGGACTTTCTCCTGGTGCTTATTTGCATATAATTATTTGAACATGGTAGCTTCAGGAAATAGTACCTAAGGATGAACAAGACTCTTGTACTTGTCCTCCTCATATGTTGGCTCATTTCTGTTCATTTTTACATAAGAAAAATACATCAATTCTGAAATGTACTCATATTGCAGGATAAGGAGCTTATAAAGCCATCACATTGTCATCTGGGGTTTACAAAATTTTTAAAATGTCGAATAAACTCAAAGTTTTAAGAATGTAATCAAACATTTGATTACATTCGCAGTTGGAAGCACTGTTGCCTTGCAGCAAGAAGGTCCTGGGTTCGATTCCCGGCCCGGGGTCTTTCTGCACAGAGTTTGCATGTTCTCCCTGTGCATGCGTGGGTTCTCTCCGGGTACTCTGGCTTCCTCCCACAGTCCAGAAACATGACTGTTAGGTTAATTGGTCTCTCTAAATTCTCCCTAGGTGTAAGTGTGTGTGTGCATGGTTGTTTGTCCTGTCTGTCTCTGTGTTGCCCTGTGACAGACTGGCGCCCTGTCCAGGGTGATCCCGCCTCTCGCCCGGAACATTAGCTGGAGATAGGCACCATCACCCCTCCCGACCCCACTAGGAACAACGGTGTTAGAAAATGGATGGATGGATGGAATCAAACATTTTCTGTCATTATTCTGGGATTTAGCAAACAGAAATAACCTTGGTTATTCTAAATTACCTAAAAAAAGAAAAAAATAGCCTGATTTAAGTTCGGAAACACAAAAAGGTTATGAGTCTTTTTATTCAGCATATACAAATATCTGTCAGCTGTACGTGAGACAACAACAGAGACCCAGCTGCTCTTCCAAATTCCTTGGCTTCATGTTTTCAAGAGTGTGTTTAAATTGTGAAATGCAGCGAGAGCTCAGAAAAGACATGAAACATGTATTGGAGAGCTTTCAGCCCGGGGTGTGTGCACTGATGAGGGTCATAACCACTTTCACTGGACACAGCACTGCACTTTTCAAGGGATTTCTGCTTTACTGGACAGAGAAAAAAAAATATCAGGGACAGAAAAAAGGGATGATGTATGATTGAGGTCCTACACAGACGGAAATTAAGCCACCCAACCAGCGAGGAAACTGGCCCATAATTTCACAATGTGAGTCCATTTAGAAGAGAACAGCCTGAGTATTTCAGGACACTGAATAATGTGTAACTTTAAGTCCTTGGAAGGTCTTCTGAGCAGAATTAGGTCCTCTGAATGGATAAATCCTGTAAAAATTAACATAAAAGAACAGGATTATAGCACAAAGGTGCACATGATTTGAAGTTGCTCTTTTCTATCAAAACAGAAACTTTATTGCCACTTTATCGAGTTAATGCTAATGTAGCACAATTATTAACAAAACCAATGATATAGCAACAAAGTGTCACTATAGGGTAAAACAAATTTCTGAAGGACAAAAAGTGTACAATTATTGATACATAAAGTTATCAAAAACATCCAGTGCTATGTATTTATAATAAAATTACTTATTGCATTTGTTGCTTTCCATTTCTTTTCATCCAGATGAATCTTAACTCAGCAGCCTCACTGCCTGTGAAATGAAGCTATTGCACATGGCGGTTTGTTCATGATTCAATGACACAATATCTTTTTCCACTTGACTGGAAAGTTATACAGCTTCTAGGAGAAGTGAAGGGGGGCTTCTCATCTTTCAGAAGCCTTTATTCTTGTTTTCCTCATTAGTAACATGCTCACCATTCGAAACACTTGAACGTCAGAGTGGTCTGATTTGAATGTTGGTTCCACATGCAGATCAGTGGTGAGTATGAAAATAGTTGGATTTGTGGTGACATGTCTCATCTAGAATGAGCACTAGAGATCAGTTTTGGTCCATGAGTACATTTCTTATGCTTTGGCTCTTTTGTTACATTTATATATTTGAGAACATCAAATACATTTCAATACCAAACCTAACTAGGTGCAAAAAGCAATTCAAAAATTATTTATTTTCTTGAAAAAAAAAGAAGATATCCAATCAACCTTACAATGTTTGAAAATGTAATCCCTAATCAATTAACCAGATAGTCATTAAATTTCACTACCCAGGCCTGCAGAATCAATAAAATACTTTACCAGAACCTGCCTTGCAACATGAAGTAGGCAAAAAAAATAAAAAATCATCATCATATGAATGTTAAAGAAAAACACAAACAAAAAGGTTTTATTGTTGGAACTTTTCTTATTTAAACAAGGACATATTTGGTTTTAACAAGATATAAATTACCTACTGAGTTTTATATCTCCTTAAAACAAGAAAACAAACTCATTTCTATGAGTTCTGTATCTTGTTATCTTATTATAATGTGACTGAATGTATCTCAAAGCAATGGCAGTTTGACAATTCTGTGTGATAACCCTTTGGTGTAACTTAAGTTCTACAAATTAGTATTGGACCACAATTTAAAGAAAAATTATGTAAAAGATTCAGTAACAGTATCCAATTGGTTGGCAAGCTAAATACATTCTGGAGGAATGTTTTATCATCAGGTGAGGCATAGATTTATTTTTATTTTTTTTGCCACAAGGATAGGAAGAAAATTTAGACAACCTGTGGGAGTGAGAGGAAATTCATATTAAATTCAAACTTGCTTCACATTTGTTTGTTTTTTAAGGCATTATAGCTATATGCAATGTGGATAAAAAAATAGTCCAAATAAATTATTAAAAGCTCCAAATGAATGCTATTCAACCTGATGACCCCACACTCTCACAACCTATATATTGCATTCTGATACAGCATCTTCACTACAATCCCCACCTCCCCCAACATGCATTGAAGTGAAGAAAAGGGACTCTTTAAAACTCCTCCATCACTCCATCCTGCTGCTCCCAGCTGAGACCTGCCTCAGGGTACCTGACCAAAAAAGAGAAAACAAAAAGCATTTTTCTGCCACTTGAACATTTAATGTATGAGAGTCACATCAGTTTCCTGCATCCCCTCTTATATTTTAATGGGTGTGTTGTTAGTTGGTTTCAGTAGATTTGACTACAAGTCTGTCATGTTTGCGTCTACGGCATCATCTGCAAGCAATAAACTCTTTTAATCTTGAATTTCAGGAGCGGCTCGCAACATTTTCTGAAATGTTGAGCCTCACTCCAGCAGAAGCAGAATCATCTCTTGATGGATTGTTCACTGTTGTTCCTAGAACTAGAGCTCTTAAGCCCTCCTGTATTAAACTGTTATATTCTCCAAAGAATCCCCTGTAGTGTGGCTGCCAGAAACTACTACTCTCTGTCTTACAACTCTGGCACCGTTGGCAAAATAAGTGTAATGATAGCTGGTGTAAAACCTTTGAAGCCAGAGTTGCACAAATGCGTAAAGTGCATTTGTCTCTAGGGTTATGCAGCTTCACTGGGAAGAAAACACGTTTTCACTGGCTTCACAAGATCTATTCTTCACCCAAAAGCAAGATCAGATAAATCCTCTTCTGACTGATTTTTTTGTTCAAAACAAACAAAATAAATAAAAGTACAAATAAAATTTGATTGACTGATGGACAAAGCGTCAGCTCTAAATCTGCAACCCATGCACTATTATTTTAAGAATCATAAAAAACCCCCCCAAAAAACAAAAAACACTTCTGTGCTTTGGCTTTAAGTTCTAGTTGATTATTTTAACTTTTATTATATCACTACTCATTTGTTTCTAGTATTTAGCCTTTATTTGCTTCAGGTGATTTTATGCCTTGTTTTTAAATGTGCAATAGAAATAAACTGACTTGGCCCCTCACTGGTGACGTGCTTAAGCCACCAAATAAAATTGAAAATAATAAATTCAAGGTTGTGCCTGGAACTGATTGAAATCAGATGTTTTTTATAAGACATGGAGGGATCCATGATGGAATATTAATGAACATATGGCACCTCTTACCGGAGGCTGCTATTAGCAGGGTTAAACTAATGGAACGATTTGGACAGACACAGAACATTTTTCCCAAATCTGCTGCCAGTTTTTGGACAGCGTTTTTATCATGCAGTCATACATGAAGAAATACAAAAAACAGCATTCAGTCAGACCAAAATATGAAGTTTATTTTCACTTGTGCTTGCTCAGCTGAGAACCTGTGGCTCTGACTGAATTGGAACATGCATGTTCCGACCTGAATACAGGTTAGTATTCAATTCTAGAACTGTCTTGTTGCAAGGACACAATGCTTCCTGCTCCACTGCGCAACGCATGGTTAACTATGTAGAAATAAAAAAAATACAAAAATCTTTTTTTTTTTTCTGTATTTGCACAGAATTATGTTGCTACAGTGGATCCCTGCTATTCGCATGGTTTATGGATCAAAACTATCCATGGATAACTGAAATACTTGAATATTTGAGAGTCCTTCTACAAACACTTAATTTGTTTGTACCACAATTTGTCTCAGAAGGTCACACATCATACAAGTTTTAGTCTCTTTACGTTGACTCTTTGTTTCAAATTTAGAATTGATAAAAATTTTTTTTGCTGTGGACAGGCCCCCAAATACATCACAGATCTTTTAATTCCTTATTCTTCTGTTTGTCCTCTCTGGTACTCACGTCAGAACCTCCTGCACTCTGTAAAGCACGTTTTCATTTTATCTGTGAAATTTGCTGTATAAATATACATATATATATTTTTAATTATCATCTAAGTGTAAAGTGGCTTTCGAAGGCATTCACACGTTTTTGAATGTTTTCAGCCACAATCTTCATTTTATCATATTGGAATTTATGTGATCTACCTAGAAAAATTAGTGCATAAATGTTATGATGAAGGAAAATAATAGATGGGTTTTAAAATCTTTTACAAGTAAGAATCGGAAAAGAGTGACCCAGTTTTGCAGTAATGGCTTTATGCTTTACAGCTTCATCTTCCTTTTGTATCATGTCCAACAAAGTTCCTCAGCAATTCAGAGAAATAATTTCTAATAAAGACAAACAGAATTGTAGCTCAGATGCCTCTGGTCATTCTTCGTGAGATTTGATGCACTGATATATAGTGTAGTAGGTCATAATGTGAGTCATGCACAATATGTCCTCGTTGGTGTAATGGCCAGTCTGCTACATCATGGCTTATGTCTGTGGACATTACAGAGTCTCATCTGTTCAGTCCTGGAGGCTTTCAGTGGGTTGTGTACATGCAGGCCTATTTTACTAATTATTGTTTGAAGGGAAACCTTGTGATGTCAAAAATCATTAAGAAGAACTCATTTCTGCTGATTCAAACTGTAACAAATGTATTTCTTCTCCCATTATCTCCTATAATTATTTTCATCAGATGAAGACTTAGCAATTTATATGTATCTTTTCATACTAATTGATTCACTAAACAACCTTTCAGAAACTGTATAGCTTATGAATGTATTTGTCTTTTTAATGGGTTTATGAAAGCTTAGTTTTAACTTAAGGGCATCTGAATTTTTATTGCAACACTCAGTTTTAGAGCTCAAAATCAGCCTCAGAAGGGTCCACATGCGTTGCTTCATTTGGCAATCCAAGCTGCAGATGACTTTATAATATATTTATCAACAAATTTAAATTCTGTATTTTTTACTTTGATTTTAGTCTCAGGAAACATGAGAAAGACATGTCTGTTCAGTTGATCTTGTTTGGATGTTTAGAAAAAAATTATACTTAAACAGTGTTGCTGCATTTCCAGTGTTTCTAGAAGAAAAGATGAGAATGGAAAATGTTCAGTACATGCTGGGATAGGCTGCAGCACTGAATGGAAATAAGCTGGTGATGGGAATAAACAAGCTGCAGAACTAAAACTATAGGAAGTTGAATGAAAACAGCATCTGTCAGGCGGTTACATCCGTGAACTCAATCCTCCACCACAGAACAGGTCGGCTGCCTGCTGGAAGCTTCATAAGTGCTTCTCTGGTCTGCATATGGGACTCTGCTGGCTCTTTATTCTGGTCCTGGAGTGAACGGATCAGCCTATTTTTTTTAATTTTTTTCCCTCCTGGAAGCAAATCTTTTCTTCCAGCCAGACTTATCATACAACAGTTGGAGCTTAAGCTTCTTTAATACAGGCAGGGCTTGTTGGGTAACAGGAAAGAGAAAAATTAAAGTTGCAGTTTAATCTGCGTTCATATCAGTCTAACTAAAATATGCTGTGCTGACGTCCTGCCAAATTTGGCACAGCTTGTTTGAACATTCGTTGTTTAATTCCTAAAACGTTGTTCAGGTGACAGAAAACCGGTTTTGTAATTGTCTTTATGTTCCTCTGAAGCTTCAGGTTTGAATCCATCACTACACCCAGATTTCGGGCCTGATCAGTAGTGTCTAGCTGTAGTAACTGGAGCTGTGAGCTGATTTTTTATTAATCCTGTTTAGATCCAAAGATAATAACTTAGTTTTGTTTCTGTAAGTACATCCATGCATTGATTTGTTCTAAATATCTTTTCAGTGCTTGGATGGGTTTATAGTCATCAGGTGACATTGTAACATACAACTGTGTATCATCTCCATAGTTATGATAGCTAATGTTATTACTAGTTATAATTTGAGCACGTAGCATATATGTGTGATGGTCTGACTCAAAATAATTGTTTTCAAAACATTGACTGCATCCCAAAATACAAATACAAGTTCTGCCAAAAATCTCAAGTTTTTTTTTTTTTTTTTTCCCAAAATCAGCTATAGTCAGTTTGTTAACACCAAACAATCACTGTGCTGTCATTATTCCCTGCCTTATATCAATATTGGTAATTGGTGTGGTCAATCAAACTGATCACACTGGATGCAAATGAGAGACTTCTACAAATTGCTACACATTCAGTCAGCTTTTTTAGCAGTTAAAATCTCAAATACAGAATTTCAGACATTGTATTAATGCTTATCTATTTTTATTCAAATTGATTTCTTTCTCTGAACCAGTGATGGACTCTATTCTTCCTATGGTGACACAAGAAGCACAGGGTCAGCGAACGGGCAGCTAACATCTCTGCAGACCCCACACATCCTGGACACAAACTGCTTAGCCTTTTACCTTAAAGTTAACTCTACGGAGCGATTTATGCAAAAACCAGCCACCACAGAGACAGTTTCCAACCCCAGGCTGCCATTATGGTGAACACAATGAACACCTTACTGCCTGAGTGGACAGCTACTCTGCTGTGAAACAAAATAAGAATTGTTACACCACCACAACCTGCCTTTGTTTTTTCTTCTCTTTATAAAAGAAAAAAAACAAAACATATACATGCACATATGTTTCCTATTGCTCTTTATTTTGTATGCTCAGAATAGACAAATAATCTTTAGTAAACACTGAGCTTTTAACTCAGTTTCATACCAGATGTATGCTGGTCTTAAAATCAACAAAACAATTTACTCAAAATGTTTTTTTATTGCCTATTTTACTTTGTAATTCTTGGTTACTTTATTAGGCTTCCTTGTTAATCAAAAATTTTGAGTGTGGTGTCCCATTACTGTTCAACTTCCACCTCATTTTCAATGACCTTTGCAATAGCACTTGCTAGATGTTGGGGGAAAAAAAAACTCTCAGTATGTTAGACTTTTCTCATCACTGTCCATTTTTAAAAGTCATCTGAAAACTTATTTTTAAGTTAAGGCCTTCGGCCCAACTGAGACCCGATTTCACAATTTATTGGTATTGATCTTATCTGTCTTCTTTTGTCATGCTTTCTTTATCTTATTTATCTATTACTAATGTTCAGCACTTTTTTTTCAGCTGCAGCTGGTTTTAAAGTGCTTTACAAATAAAGTTGTTGATGATAATGATTTCTAATAAACCTACTTCTACACTCAGGCTTTAAATGTTACTAAATGTATTTTGTGCATTTATTCTGAGTTATTTGATATTTTTTAGGCTGTACATTTGTACAATCTAAAACTTTGCAGAAGTTGTTTGGCTAACTCATGCTCTTTCAAAATGTGTTTTTGAATAATTTAGACCTATAGGTTGAATGCACAGTTTACTTCTTCGGTTCTCGTGAACAAATCCTCTGTCATGTACTTCCTTCTCCTTATCTGACATCTGACCTGTTGCCTGCTCTGAGGGATAGCAGAGTCAGGAGAACTTCCCCTTTGGGAATCAATATATGACATTAATATTCAGAAACAATCCAATCCTTTCCCTGCACAGTTTCACAATTTGCTGAGCTTAAAGAAAAATCTGTCAATGCGTAACTGTTCTGACCCGAAATTAAAGATTATATCTACAGAGGGGGATTAAATAGAATCAGAAGAAGATTATTTTGGATCCCTGTTGCTTGGTTAAACAATAAATAGAATCACATGCAACTTGTGATGTTTGTTTGGGATTTGTGGCTCTCTATTCCACAAATACTTCATGCAAGCTACAAATAAAAAGTAAGCTCCCATTTACTGCAGTTTTTCAAAATACCCATAAAGCCAGTTCTGTCAAGCTCGGTGTTCTAATACCTATGTTCATCTTGACAGCTACAGATCGATCATTTTTACCCACATGGTGTGAAAATGTTTTGATCTCGTTCTGACAGGAGGCCCGATCGATCTTGCTGTTTACTCATGCACGGTGCCGATGACATTAACAGCGCTCCGTGTTTTGCAGCTTTCCTGAAAGCGTGTGGGAGGATGGTGGAGTATCTTTCACAGCTTGGTCTGAGCTTGCAGGCATGAAAAGGACAGACTGATACCTTAACATGTTTTGTTCGCCCCCGCTGACACCCAGGGAGGGTCAGAGGGGATTCTCAGATCTAATTGGAACATGAAGAAAACAATATAGGAATGTTTGTGCTTTTAAACAGGGTTGTGTCCTTGGATGTCATTTCTTTGTGTTCGGCTCTCTTCACTCTGATGCCCCTAAATAAAATCCAGTGCAATATTTAAAAGCTCCTAATTATCAGGGGCTTTTAATTAGGCCCCTTATTAATCTATACACTGGATTACACACTACTTTCAGTGTGTAACCCGGTGTGTAGCTGGATTACACACGGAAAGTAGTTCAGTGTGTAATCCAGCTATTCTATGTTTTTTCAGAGAACATTAGTGAACAAAAAGCATCATGAAGGTCAAGAAACACAGAAAACAGGTCATGGATAAAGTTTTAAACAGGTTGTGTTATGTGGAGCTCCTTGCAGAAGAGCAGCAGGGAGAACAATTAAAAGAAATAATCAATCATGATGTTTTCTGCTGACTGAACAATTGTCCAAGAAGCCTGTTATTGACACACCTGTTAGTGAGAATAGGCCACATTAGATCAAAGCTGAGGCAATTTTCTAAGTGGCAACTTTTAGTGCTTGCCTATTTGTGTTTCTTTCTGTTGAAAAAGTGCAACTAACTGCCTCTCTACTCTGGTCCTGAAAGGGCAAACACTTGGAAAAAGCTGCTCTCATCCAAAATGTAGCTTTTTTATTTATTTTTTTTTTTTACCTTGATGCAAAATGCTATGTAGCAGAAGACTGGAACTGCATATCACCCTGAACACAATGTATCCATGGTGAAACATGGTTTTGACAGAATTGTCCCATGGGGAAGCTTTATTTCAGCAGGGACAGCGAAGCTAGTCAGAGTTAATTGGAAGTTGGTTGAAGCTAAATACAGCAACTCAATTAA
Organism: Alfaro cultratus; assembly: GCA_903066825.1. NCBI lineage: Eukaryota > Metazoa > Chordata > Actinopteri > Cyprinodontiformes > Poeciliidae > Alfaro > Alfaro cultratus. The sequence goes on along the minus strand of CAEFZX010020979.1, from coordinate 190,779 downwards.
GGGACATAAAAGATTTGAGACTGGGGAGGAAGTTAATCTTCCAGCAGGATAACAACCCTAAATACATCTTGAGCTACAATGGATTGATTCAGGTCAGAGCATATTGGCCCAGTGAAAGTCCAGATGTGAAACTCAATGAAATGTGTGTCAAGGGTTTAAAACAGATGTTAACAGACACTCACAAACCAGTCTGACTCAGTTGGAGTTATTTTGCACAGCAGAATGGACAAAAATTTTATTCTCTGGACATGAAAAACACATAGACATACTCCAAGGGGACTTAATCCAGCTTTTATTTTTTATTTTTACAGATTTTTAATTTTAAACCATTTCCATTCCACAATTATTTGCTATCTGTGTATTCCCGAAAAATTCAATGAAGATGGTGACTGTAATGCTCAAGAGGATTGAATACTTTTCAAAGGCTCTGCAACTTTTAGTTGATGTGCATAGCATCTCTTTAAAAGGTTGAATGATGTCTTTGTGTTGTCAGTTCAAGCTCACGCCCCCAAACCTTCCTCATTTAGATTTTAATCATACCCACCAAACAAAATGCATAACAAAAAGAAAACGCTGGTCATTTTGTGTTGTCACTGAATACTGTTTCCTTCCTAATATACAGATCTACAGGCATCATTACCCATTTTCCAACCCACAGTGATATTTTTCACGTTTTTTGTAGTTTGAGGTTGTTGCTGAAAGGCTGGATTTGTGTTTGTGTGTTATGTACTATCAGAGCTCCATCTTGTAACTGTGGCAGAAACAGAAAAAAACAATATGTATGTTCATATGTGACTGCAGTTATTTTACCCTGGAGGCTTTCTGTCCTGGATACATAAAGCTTATATGTTGAGATGTTGAGTGTGTTGGTTTGTTTTTTGAGAGGTATTATTCTTCTGCCCAACTCTGAAATGCCTGGGCATGCTTCTCAAGGAGAGGAAGAAAAAAAAAAAGAGTCTCGCATTACAATTTCCCATCTTAGAGGTCAGAGGGATAAATTGTTTTCTCTAAATTGTATCAGCGTGAGCAGCTGAGTCAAAGGTGGTGATGGCCAGACTGATTCGTCACCCAGTGGACAGAATGGAAAGTGTTTCAGGCTGACATTTGTGTTGTTTTGTTAATTTTAATGGATGCTATAAAAGTGTCGCTTTGTTACAACTTTTTAAACAAACATGCTATAAAAAGTTTTCATCCTCAAACGTCTTGGCTTCCACTGTCATGAGTTGTGGTGTGAGGTGATGAGGCAGGACGCAGTGGACCCAGGATGAGATAAATAAATGGTGATTTAATGGCGAAAACAAGCATAAAACAATCCAAAAGTCCAAAATCCAGGTGGCCCAGCTGAGCGGAAGGCTAAGGCTCAACGCTGGTAGCAACTGGCAACGAATGGACACCAAGACAGACTGGGACGACACATACAACAAGGACCCAACGAAGACACAGAGACACAGGTGACATTAAATACAGATTAATGACCATCATTTAATTAGAATACTTTGCAGCAAGAGGGCCACATGCCAATGGAAATTTGGTACAATCCATTTGGAAGCACTGTTTGTGGTCTTTTGACCATAAACTGCATCTGATGGGCAGAAGCAGCACTTGTAAGGTGACCCATTATTTTAGTGACCCTGTTATTCTCTGAAAATAGGTGTTATGACACGTGGGTCTCTCTGGAATATGAAAACTACACACAGAAATGTAAAAACAAATGTATTTGTTCCCCTGCATATTCTGTTCCTGCTTTTTTGTCACACTTACATTTTTCAGCTTATCTACTAACCTAAAGTAAATCATTTATTTCTTTAGTCAGAGACTCCAGACGTCCACAGTAAGTCCTAGCAGATCCTAGTGGGCAGGTACAGATGAAGAAATTCTCGTCACACATTGTGCAAACTGGGAGGTATGAATATTAGTGTTAGATTTGAAATCTCTGCTAAAGCTCAGTTTAATGTAAGTTACTTTCTTTACCATAAGTAAAAAAATTTAAATTTTTGAAGTAAACACTGAATCCATTTTTTTTCTTCCATATGATTGTATTTAAATAAAAACAAAAACAAATTTACTCTTCTGAATGTCTGCTAATAAATCACTGTCACAGCCCAATGGCCATACTCCAACAAAAGTCAACTTAATACAGAAAACAGTACAGCAGCTTGATGCAAAGATCAGAACAGTTTGGAAATCAACAGCCACCAGTTCACGGTATTACTAATACAACACATCCTGTGGTGTGAATGTAACAGAGTCTCCTCGGACAGATGCGGTGCTATCTGCAGAGCGGAGCTGGTGAAACTCATCGGTTTTGATCTATGACTCAGAGGAATAGCTGATCATCTCCAAAGTTGCTGAATGTGCAATGTGGGAGCCCAGGACATTTACAATCAATGACTGGGCATCCAGACCGCTCTCAGACGGTCCTCTACATCACTGAGAAAGATGGGGGATGTTGGGAAATTGGGGAAGAGAGGCTGATGTGGTGGAAGGCTCAGATAGCAGCCAAAAGTGATAAAACAAGCAAGAACCTAGAGGAATTTTCATCCGGATACTACAGAAACTGGCTTTGATTTCATGCATTCTTCCAGTTTATCTGTGGCAAGTCTGGAATTTTCTGTTAATAAAAAACAAAAGGAACAAAAAGAAAGTTTATTTGCTTCAGATCATACATTTATTTGGGCTGCACCCTGGCACAGTTCGTAGCATTGTTGCCTTGCAGTAAGAAGGTCCTGGGTTAGTTTCTGGGCTTGGAGTCATTCTGCATGGAGTTTGTGTCTTCCCCCTGGACATGTGTGGTTCTCCAGGTACTCCGGGTGCGTGTGTGAGTTATTGTTTGACCTGTATGTCTCTGAATGACAGAGATGACCCTGTGTAGACAAAATGTTATATGGACATCCAATCATTCAGTTCCTGTGCCTTCTTATTCCTTTTCAGGATTACGAGAGGTGGACTTTTCCTATTAGACACTGCATGGACTGGACGCTGGGTTCACAATGAGCAAGTTGACAGATCATTACAGGGACCAACACAAACAGTCCTAAAAAACACTGAAACTGGAATGCCCAGAGAAAACTCCCACATACATTTCTACCTAGTACAGATTTGAGCCAGCAGGCTTCCATCTGGCATTAATGGATGAAAAAAAAAAGTCTAAATCACATTTTTCCCCCAGCAAATAAGAGCTGATTGGCAATTACTTTACCAATGAATGAAAACCCTGTTGACACTTCATTGAAAATAAAATATTGCAACTGTCGAATGAGACCTGCTGGCTTTGAAACATTATCCACCGCTACCAAAGATTTGACAATTGTAGTATAAAACCATAAGGGTGTTTTCTTCGGTTGCAAGAGGCAGCAGAAGAGCTGTTCTTGTCATGCAGGTTGTGCAGAAAAAGTAAACTATCATCTACTGAAAACTGGAGAAGAAAATGGCACAGCAAAATTGGATTAGGGGTATAACTTTGATATTCTTCTCGTTAATAAAGGAAAGGTAATTTTATATCACATTTTGGTTATACAGTCCAAACTCCCAAAAGTTTTTGGACTGAAGTAATTCTGAGTATTTCAGTATAAAGCCTGTTATTTAAGCCATTTGTCTGGTGTTTGATTGATGATGGGAACTGCACCCTCCTAACAATAGATACTCTCCAAACCATGTTTTTGAAAACTGTCCACATGCAATCCTGCACAGAATAAATCAGGTATCTGAAATTAATTTCACTACTTCTAATCTGCTGAATAAGTAATAAAACCTGATCTGTTTGCCAATGGCCAAACAGCCTTGTCTCACCCCTTCCTTTTTTACACCAAGTTGGAGCAAAATCACCAATCTCAGCAGTACATAATCTTGTAAAGAGGCATCACATCTTGATGTTGTGACCAACAGGCAGACAGGTAGATTGAGTGTCAACATAGAAAGGAAATGAGAGGGAAAACATAGTCATTGCCTTTGTTGTGAAACTGGAACATTTTCTCCTGTGGACTAATGTAACTATTGCATGTTCTATTAGGAGATGGAGTTGGCTATCTCTTGGTTCGAAAAGCTTCCTTTTAAACTCAAAATTCAACCTTTTATGTCACCTCAGTAAGTAGTTTCTTTTCCATTCGCCCAAACAAATAGTGAGTGAAAAGCAAATGTGTAAAGTAGGAGTAGAACAAATAAATGTGTCTGTGTTGATACTCAAACAAACAGAGTACCAGCAATAAAAGCAAAAGATATTTTAAGGGCCTTACAGTTTGGGATGGAAGTTCTGTGTTTTCATTTTTCAGCTCCTAAATGCAAACAATAACGGGTTGTTCCCCAAATAAGCCTTTATCATTTTCCCATGACAATAGGACGAAGACAGCAATATTGTAGCGATTAAATTAAGTAGAAATTCAGGCTCATGATGCTTGAACAAAAAGACTAAGTTATGGTTGTGCAACCAGGTTGTTGCACCTTTTCTATCCAGTAGATTTTCTGCTAAACAAATTTTCAGGGAATCTTTACACATGGTATATTTCATCAATAAATACTTTTAGTGGTTAAACAAAGCCTTTCTAAATACATTTTAATAGCTGACTTTTTCACTTTAAAATAGGATGTCGCTTTAAGCATTGTTTGACTTGATTTCAATTTATTGGCAAGAAAAATAATGGATACGCTTTTTTACAAACACCAGTCGATAACGTGTCAATTCGCACTGCATCTAAGTATTTCAGCTTCCAGCTCTTTTCTTTTGAATATTGTAATTATACACTTTGAAAAAAAATCAACAAATTGGCAATTTTTTTTACAAACAATTTGGAGCTACGTCCCACAGAAAATGTTTGACCACTGAACCTCAAATGAAGCCAACTACACCAATATCCCACTGTATTTTGTTTTACAGGATTAAAAATATGCACACATGAGTAACCAGATGACTCATGAGTGCATGAGTTTTAATTTAATATTTTTCCTCTCACTGATTCGTTTTCTAAATGAATTGTTCAGGATATATAACATTTAAGGGCAACAACGTTTTAAAAATTTGCATCACGGTTTAATTTTTTGAGTGACAAAAATCTGGGATTATGTTGACTTTTAGTCCCACTTCATATGGAGTCCGAAACACAACCTGAGTGCAACCCTGCAGCATTTCTTTATATTTAGTTAAACTGTAAAAACAAAGCCACTGTAGGCTGATATTATCGGGGGTAGAGCAAAGGTCAGAAGTAATCTTCTTTCTCCCACCATCAGATTTGCTTTCTATGATTCTCTGTAATATTTTTTTCTGTGGTCACATAACCTGTTCGGTGCCCCTACAGATACGGCCCTGTTTGTTTAACATTTCATACAAATAAAATACTTTGATCCAAGGGTGTAACTTTGTGTTGCAAGTTGGTGGGGATGAGAAGGAGCCAGGGTGGGCTGATGCACCCACAGTTACTGGAAGGCCTTTTCTATTTTAGTGCTAATAATAAAGACAAAACTTGCATGTGAATGCCAGACAGTCTTATTCAATAAATTAGGATATACATCCTAATCAGGCTTGTCAGATTAATAGTACCTTTCGAAAATAACCTTTTAGCTGGTATTAAACATTCTATGAAATATAAATATGTTAAAACGGAAGTAATCTAATTAATCTGTATAATGTCTTTCACTTGGTGATGGAATTGCTGACAAAGGAACTTTTCAGTCATATTCTAATTTATGGAATAATTCTGTTATTTGCTCAATGCTTGCCCACAGTTGAAAACAGTTACACAATTCAGTAATATTTTTTGTGAAGAATTATCACATAGTTGCCTTTTATTATCCGATTTTATCAAGTGCAAAAACATCAACAACATGAGGTTCCGTAACAATCAAAATGTTATCAAACATTTCAAAAGCTGAATAAGTAACTTCTGTGTAAACCAAGTGAATCCTTGTTGGTGCAAACTTTGCATTTTTCAATTATGTGACTGATTCCACAGCGCATGTGGCTCACTGCCTAGGCGCCCACAGTAAGTCATGTGATGTCCAATCCACTAGATCGCTGAGCGAACTTGCCATTTACGTTTTAAAATGAATTTTAAAAAGCATTACCTGGCTGTTAATGCTTTGAATACAGCGGGCAGCTGCTGCCGAACATAGATGCAGGTACATAAAGAGAAAAAGGTGCAGGAAATATTAGTGGGGATTGTCCCCTTCATGCCAGAGTTGGTGGGGACATGTCCACACCAGTCCTTCAGCAAGTTACGCCTATGCTTTGATCCAAAGCACATTCAGATGTTTTGATAGACATCATAGTTTATTTTGCAACCAGGATTTTCCTCCCCACAGCAAGTGAGGTTTTCCAGTCCCTTAGTTTCATCAGTCATTAATACTTCCTGTTGTGATCCTCCACCCACAACCACCTGGGAAGCATCCAGCGTTTTGATCCATGCCTGTGACTTGATGAGAACTGAGACCTGTCAATGAGCAAAATCAATAGGAGGGTTGATGCATACTTCAGCGACTTGGCTCCACATTTCGCTGCCTTGAGGTGCCTCCCGACTCTGTGCACTGTTTGGATATTCATTCATCCCCATATATATTTATGTAGAGCTCTAAGCAGAGCTGGCCTTGATGGGTGTGAAAGCAAATATATATATATGTGGGTGTATTTAATTCATGATTTAGCCAACAGAGCACAGTGAAAGCCAAAATTTGTATTGCTATTTCAGTGCATGTCAGAAATATTTACTGATATTACATAAGACTTCGGTTTTATTTTCTATTTTTCCACCACAGATTGTGTGTTTCACCCTGCAGGATGCAGAGCACATGCTTCGAAATATTAAGGTGTTTTCTGTGAAATTTTATGAAATTACTCTAAGATGTAGCTTTTCAGACATTCAATTCCTTCACCCTAAACAGCACCATCTGATTCTTTCCACATCCCTAACATTTTTGTTTTTTGAAACTCGACTTGTGAGAACGAGAAAAAAATGCCTAAAAATGTAAAAATGTCCAAATACAGTTTTCTTAATATGAGAGAAAATCTGCTAAAACTAAACACAAGTAATAAAGTAATAAACAATAAGGAAAACAAGGCATATAGATATTCTCAGACATTGCTAATTCAAATGGATTTAAATTCATTCATATAGTCACTTCTGCTCCAATAACATTCAGTCCAACTGAAGCCAGATTATAACTCTGATTCATCAGAAAAACAAAACCATCTTAATCTTAATTCAATTTGAAAAAAAAAAAGACATGAATTTATATATCCCATTGAGATAACCTTTGTTTTGAATAGTGATATATGAATAAACTGGTGGAACTGCTGAGCTCCTAAGAACTGCTGTGAACGGCATCAATGGATGGTCTGGAGAAGCATTGTTATGACGATAAAGGGTGTTGATAAGGGCAGGAAGTTCTTAAAGTGACAGAAGCCAACTTAAATGTGTCACAAAGTCAAATTTCTTTTGGGTAATTGAAGGTAATGTAGTTAATTGATTGTGCTATAAAATGGCACTATGTACTTTGAAAATACATTATATCACAACTTTAAAACTGAAAAAAGAATTCTATTAGAATGTCATCTCATTAAAAATTTCATTCAACTAATGTTTTTTTTATATATCTTTTCATCAAACAAAGAATGAACCCATGTATTTAGCTTTATTCTGAGTTTACACAAGCATCATCCTGCTATCTTGTTAAAATGTGTTTATTAGTCTTTTAACAGAGAGAGTCTGCCATTTCGGGTCAGGCCACAGATGCACCACGCTGTCCTCTGTATTAAACTTGTTCCACTCCAAGAGCTTTTCATAAAAAACATGCTCACATGGTTGCTGTCAGAAAACATCAGCACCATCTTGTTTTATTTTTATGATTACATTTCTTTGAAAATGTAATAGAAGGTAACTAGGCCAGATGAACAATAGCCCTTTGTCACCCTCTCTGCTCTACACGGGCAGCATTGAGACTGTAGAACGTGGATACACTGAGACAAGAGGCCTCTGGGCAAGGACATGAAAAACCCAACATTTGTGTTTGAAAACTACAGAACAACTACGGTGTGTTGTACACTCAGAACATGAAGAAAGGTAATTAAAGCTTCTGCCACAGCCGAGCTTGAACAAATGTACCCTCTGAGAAAAAAAAATATTCTTTTTATAGGAGTTTAACCATCACAAGGCCTTAAGAGACCCCTTGCGCCGTCCGGCAGGGTCACATTGATCTGGCTTGGGCTTTTACAATGAGTTTTGTTGTATGCGTGTGCGGTTTCGGGTACTGACGGTCTCACGATACAATGCCCCTGCCTCCCATTTGTCTAACCATGACATCTGCTGCACTCCTCCGCTAACCATGTTAAGAAAATCTTTTTAAAAATAGGTTGTGATTATGAAAAAAACAATACACAGCTGGGCAGCATCCAGGTCCAAATCACAGGTCAGACCTTGAAATTTCTACTCTTTTTTTGTTTCTGTTTCCACTAATGTGTAGATCTATTGTGTAGGAGACATGCCAAAACATTGTGCACATATACATACAAAACCAATGCAATTACAATGCAAACATTGCATCAATTAAGTAATAACAACAATACTTAATCCTAAGCTATTTTATGCAGATGCTTCACTCAACTCAGGATGCTTGAAACTTAAATGTGGAACATATGCCATCACTGACTAATTCAGGTGGTAATTGTCCAAAGCAGTCAAGTATCTTTCTCACTTTGACACATCGACTCTTTCTGAGCACTGGTGTTGCTGCTAAAATCATCCCAAGTTTTTGTAAAAGTGTTTAATTTTATGCAAAGTCAAAATCAGATTATTTGTCTTTCAGTATTTGCCATATTTTGATGTCTGTGGTCGATTGTAAACATTACAAAAATGTTTGGCTTTGATCAAGTCCGTAATAAGAATCTTAATTCAGAATTAAACTATTTTTACTGTGAGGAAATAGCAGAATTAGGATGTCCTCAGTAAATCTGTAAGTCTGACTCACATTTTCTTCTCCGGTTAAATATTTTTATATTTGCAAGTGGGAGACAAGTGAGTGACAATTTGTTTTGTCCCTCTAAGTAAACCATTTTTTTTAGTTCTTGAAAATACACTTATTTTATGTACTCAGCGGAAAGGCAGCAGAAGACACTTTATGCATGTTGGAGAGTCATAAACCTTCCTGCAGAAGTGACTAGAGGATTCTTAAAACATGCTCAAGCAGGTGTTTTCCCAGATGAACTTTAGTTTGTGTCGCAGTCATGTTCAAATGTAAATCTAAAACCACTTTTATAATTGAAGCCCCCAGGACTTAACAAGCCTGTCAAAGGTAATTGATATCTATTAACTTCAAAATTAACGGAGCTCTCAACTCACCCATGTGTGATTATTTAATATGTTTGATGGGAAATTAATGCGGTAAATATTAATCATATTTCAAAAATAGATTCATTTTGAAAGTACATTATTGGAGAAATTAAAAGTAACACTTTTGCATTATGACATGAGTGCAATGTTAGTAACTACAGTGATATTTAATAAATTAGAGAATATGTGTTCTGGTGAGGTTTGTTTCTTAGATTAAACATACCTTTTGAAAGTAGCAACATTAAGCATGTCTTTATTCATTAAAGCAACATTTCTGTGTATAATTTTACTGGTTTCATTAGCTGTAAGTGAAAAATCACCACAGTTAGCAGAAATAAAGACTTAAAATTTTCAGTCTGTGTGTAATTATTCTATATGGGTTTCACTAAGTGAACTGAAGTAACTAAAATTTTTACTAATATTTTAATTTATTGAATAAGGTCACTTATAAACCAATCAGTCTTACAACTGATCAACAATCAAGATCACAATTTTACCTCTTGGAAGAATATTCTTCTGGAAGAAGAGTCATCATGAGGGGCTGATCAGCCAATCAGAAGCAGACTTAGGATATCATGAGATGAAACACCTCAAAATGAAGTGAATATGGTTATTTACAAAACTATGACATCCTAAGGTTTTAGACACTGTTTTACAGGGATGGAAATCTTAACTTCTTCTACTCATTATTGTGGCATTTTGTGAAAAATAAATAATTATAATAAACCTAACACATTTTCAAAGCTCTAGTTTCTTCTGTACATTGAACACGAGTCAAATCGTGAGTCTGCAAAAAGTTAAATTTTGTGGTCTTTTTACCAATAGGTTCTGTAGCTGACCAAGATGTCCACAAAAAGCACTGACGTAAGGTGTCATTTTATTGACATTATATGATTGTCATCTTCAAAATTAAATAAAGGTTTATGCATAAGAACCCCTGCAGAGCCAGAGGTAAACATTAAAATGCTGATATAAAGTCAACATTGGTTTTGGTCTACAGTGATTGCGCTCTAATTATTGCTTCACAATTTGTTGTACAGAGTTTAGCATTACGAGTGCATAGGTGTGTTTATGTGACCACAAACCATTAGAAGGATTAACCTCATAAATTGTGGCAAAAGTAGCTTTTTTTCCCAGCATGTCCGAAGCAGCTCACAGTACGTTTTGAAGAAGAGGCTGACGTGGCTGTGCATTAGTGCCAAAAGAATAAGTGATTTGCTTGAGAACCTTTTGTGCTCCCACATTAGGAATGTAGTTTCATCAACGCCCATGCAGATGCACTGAGGCTGACACATGTTATCACAAGAGCAGTAATGTGCTGTGGATCATTTTAATGGCGCTGTTTCAGATCAGTCACTTCAGCGTAAACCATGGCAGTTTTAATATTTGCCCTGCCATATCTCTAACGTTTTATTAAAAGTTTCACTTTGTCTGGAGTTCACAGCATAAATTGAGTTGTCACTAGCCACAATCATCAGAGAAAATTCATTGTACTGTCACTTTTATGAAGAGTCCCATGCATTTCACTTCTCTTATTTAGATTAGCAAGGGGGGAAGTAAGTTCAGAGAAGAAAACACAAAGACTTCTTACTATCAACTCTCTTGTTGGATTCACTCTACAGTCAACAGTGAAAATAAAACTGCTTTTTTTCCTGGTAACCAGCAAATTTTCATCTGAGCTATTTGCACTTTTAGGAAAATTAATTCTGTGGTTGTTGAGATTTATATATTGCTTTGTCTCTGTAGCTTGTCCTTTTATTGAGTGTAATATTTTTCAGTTCAGCCATATTCAATAACACACATCCTGAGGAAGTGAGGGTACACAGTGTTTCTAAATTCACACCAAACTCAACAACAAAAGGACATTTTATCAGAACCTCCAAATATTATTTCAGCTTGTGAAAAACAGGCTGTGAACCATTTAAATAAAAGGAAAAAAAGTCACAATTCTGCAATCAGATATTTTTCAGCCCAGCAGGAAGCTGGAGAATGTTCCTTTCATGTTGTTTCATGGGTTTTTAGATGAATTTGTTGTTTTATCTTCTTGGTAACATCAACGGGTTTTCATAGCGGTGCAGGTGTGTTTATATCATCTGGGGCGGAGTCATGAATATTAAAAGTAAAAAAAAAAAAAAATAAAGCAAACTTGAGGATCCACTTCCCCCAGAATAGGCAAAATAAGTTGGAAGTGTTAGTATTTCTCTCTTTAGGAATGCAAACTGACATTTCTTGTCATGACTTTAGTCATTTCTGTACAGACACGAAGCAGCTGCTTGCAGAGGACGACACAGAACTCGTGAATAAATATATCAGATGGAGATGGATGTTAAAGGTGGTGGGAGTGCATTTTTATTAAGTGCTGTCAGGTCCATTTGAATTATCAGTACATTAAAGAGACCAGCAGAGCTGCCGTGGTGCGTATTTATAGATTCACTCTCAGTTTTACAACCACCTTAATCAGACCTGAGTGATGGAGGTACATTGATGGCCATATGCTTTAAAAATGATCACTCACAAAAGTGAGAAATTAAGGAAGTGGTTACAAAAGCTTAGAAGGAAAAAGCTTTTCCCTTGCTACTGCTAATTAAAATATACCTCAAGGTTCTGCTTAATGAAATGGTTTGCACTGTGAAAGTTGCCAAATAAAGTTTGGCCCTGGAAAAGCCTTTCAGCTGAGCACAAAAATGCTTTGATCCTAAACGCACTGCAAATGTGGGACTCAATATAGTTTGTTTGCTTCTGCTCAGCATGATTTCTGGGAAAGAAAATCAGTAGTTAAAGAGTGGTTACCGGTGTTCTCTGTGGATCCACTGCTTCATAAAGTGTTTGCATACAGGAAGTTTGCTTGAAACACTAAAGGGTGGGGGAACATGAAGTTTTGCAAGAGCAAATTTGTGGAACTCTTGCTCAAGTTCAGGTGAAAAAGTCACCCTGCTGCTTTTGAACATTTCCCTGCAGGGATGTCTGGTGGAAACTTAATTTGTGCCCTTTTTCCTGTCATATATAAGCCTTCCAACTATATGAATCTTATAAATCAGGAGAGCTTTCATTCGTGGAAAGACAAATTAGGGAGCAGGTATTGTGAAATGTTCTAGATGAGTTTCTCATAACCCCCGCTTGTTCAAGCTGATCAGCTACTTAGCCCAAAGTCAGGCAATGAGCTGGGCGAAAAAAGGTTGCTGCACACAGAGGTCAAAAGTATGGTATTTCAAATTAATTGATTTAATTTGACTTTCATTGTGCTCTCTTGCTTCTATCCTCTGAGTCATTTTGCTTTGGAAAATAGCATGCATGGATGCTGGCTTTTAATCAGCGGGAGACTGGCAGATTCATCACCAAACACAAAGGATATGTTAGTAGAATTAAATGACAGCATAAGACTAATCAAGACTAGCAAGACAGTTAAGTTTTGCTGTGAAGTTACTTTTAACATTTGTGATTTTGAAGTGTGCTTAGTGCCACCGCAAAGTCAGATGCAAAACATGCAGAGTTTAGAACTATAGGTGGGATTTTAATCGAGATGGGTGATATTGAGTTTTCTCCTTTCTTTGTTAGAGGACACAAAATTAATCACACTAATGCTCACCAAGAATGCCTAAAAGCCTCTGAAAGGACTTTTATTATGCTTGAGGATTTCTTCTGTGCTGGCTTTATACAAACTTTTAAGGGAGTTTATGTTCAGTATTTGTAAAAAGGACCAATTCCACCTTCACTAATTACAAATGTATCAAGGATATGAGTGTTAATGATGCCAGGAGACATAATCTGGAACAACTCAGCCCTTGTACGGGATCCCAAGGAAAACTCATTAAGTTTCAGATGACTAATCAGAAAGACACCTTTCGCACTTTATTAAAACCACCCAGCAATCTCCAAGATCTCCAAGGCCATTTGCTGGATTATGTAAAATTGAACATTACAGGGAAAGCAATCATCAGCACATGCATTTTTGTTGCAGCTTTTCTTGGCCAACCTACCAAAATACTGACCTCTATTTGCACAGAGATGATTTTCTTATTTCCCAATGGATGCAAGGATTCAGCACCCCTACAATCAGACACCGTCAGACTTTTAATTGCTATAGAAGCAGAGTGACTAAACTGAACACAGGAAAACATTTACATAGGCAGAATGTAGCTCCAAATCAAAAACAATTTGTCTGTTCGCAATTTTTTTTGTGCAGCATATGTAAAATATTCTAAAGAAAATGCAGCTTGGGAAGCAGAAATAAGCCATTGGCTGGTATTTACAAAGCAGTCAATCTTAAAGCCCCATTAATTTTTCCTGATTGTATGTCCAAGGGTGGAGATAAGGAAGACGGTTCATGTTAGCATCTGTGGTGCTGAACTACTACAAAAGGCAGATATCAGTGTTCTTAGAAGGGGTTTCAAATGTTCTCATATTTCAGCTATTCACCGGCAGCTGTGGTTCCTAACGTCCTCAAATATTGGGAGGTCCACTGTGGAACCCAAAACTGGTTGTTAGTTATGACTTCCACTTCACCATGGAGTCTCCCACTTGCCTTTTGCCAAACTTTAATTGAAGCTTACTGTGACTTTTTCTTCAACAGTGTCTTCTTTGTTGGCACTCTCCCACAAAGTTTTGACTGGGGTAACAGTTGCTGTTTGCAGAGTCTCTCCCATCTTGACTCCTGAAGCTTGTAAATCCTTCAGCAAGCTTCAGCAGCTGAGTCTGAGACTGTTGTGTCTTTAAAAAAAAGAGTCGAAGGGCAAAGTTCTTGATCTACGGGTTCATTCAAGTCCAAACCTCACTTGCGGTCAAGAGATGGTTCTGACTGACTAATATGTCTCTTAGTACAAGGAGCTAAAATGATCTTCTCTGTTATCTGGGGCACGTTTGGGTGGAGCTACTGCTCAAAATAAAGGTCTGTCAAAGTGGCTTGGTTTGCCTCCTGGTATTTTTTTTTTCTTTGAAGGATTTTCATGAACCTCCCACTGAGAAAAGACTACAGAGCAGATCACCAACTGGAGATGTTGTAGGAATATGTAGTTTTATCCCAGGAGACAGAGGAAGCTAATATGACCAATCCATGACCCAAACCTTTTAATCCATTCATCCCTCAATACCTCCATCCGATGGAGAAAATAATCTGCTTTCAGCAGTGGTTATGTTTATTTTTTTCCTCCAGCTTCCCATTATGCATAGATATATAAATTTTCTTCCCAGAAGTAAATATTCTAATTGAAGCTCTTTGAAAGACCTTGTTTTTGGTAGGCAATGCACCTGTGTCCCACTGAGCACAAACATTTTAACCCGTCACGGCCAAAAGGCAACTTACTGGCAGAACTTTCTTATACCGGTTGGAGAGGAAAGAGAAGAGAGAGATCACTCCACTAGGAATTACTCTTTGAAGTGACAACAAAAGGATGAAGCAGAAGCTTCACAGGAACCCCCGACTGCAGCTCCCTACACATCTTCATTTATTTATTTTAATTCACAGAGAGAATAAGTGAAATCTTCATTTTTCAGCTTAATTTTTTGTTCTAATTATCTAATAAATCACACCCTAACCCTATCTTGAAAATCCTAATTAGGTTAAGATGGTTATCATGGACAATTGAAATATGGTAATGTGTCAAAAACAAATGGGTAAATTATATTTTTCATTCCGCATAAAAGAAAACAACAACTGCCAGGCATGACTCAAGGTTGTAACAAGACAAATTTGATGTAGCCTGACATGTTTGGAGTAATTTTCTGCCCAGTGTTGCTTTCTAAAAACCCAGCTGCTCCAACAATGACATCCAGACGTGGATTCAACGCATCGGCTGCATCTGTTGCTGAGCAATAAGGCTTTTGGCTCCAATAGCTCGCTGACTCTTTTCTGAAGTGGAGCTGTAAATGACCAGAGAGTGCCTCTGGGGGAATAATGATAGGATGCTGAAAATAAAGGCTTAATGCATCTGAGAATCTGAATGCACCTTCAGGAAATAAAAATATTGAAGTGGGTGTCATCAAAACCTGAAATTCACCCATGAACTGAGGGGAAGAAAGCAAGGCAGGGTTCAAAGCCGGTGATTTCCATTATAATCTCAGAGAGTTAATTTAGTTGACAAAAAAGTGTTGCATCCTTGTAAATTGATGCTTCAAAATCTTAGTCATAAAATGCAAACAACATACATAAAATATGTATATATAAGTTGTGTGACAAAGAGAAAAGAGGACAAGTAGAGCTGCAAAGACAAGGGGAACAGATGAGTGGGATTGCATAGGAGGAGGATGAGGGTGTATTTGTTGATTAAGAGCTCCATCAGCTGCAGTACAACTACAGGTATTCTCATTGGGTCCAATAAATTATATTTACAATAAATAAATAAATACAAATATTTAAAAATATTGTAAAGGGAGAGTGTGACTAATAAGTTATTGAAAAAGGTAGAAGAAGGCCTACTGAGATCACAAGGATTCAAAACTTTAATAACATTTGCGATATGTACCTGGCATGCACGATAAAACAAGATTTACAAAAAAAACACAACAAATGTCAATGTTAGTTTTATTTTAGACAACAACAGAAGTTTCACAGAACAAAAATGAACAAAGAGCTATAAACATAAAACTTCAGGCCAGCAAGAACAGATAGAACAAAATAAAAAAGATTTGCTAGTAGTGGTGAAAAATTGGCGGGTTTACAGGACAGTCTACAAATTCGTTTTTGTTTCGTAAAAATCTAAAACTTTTCAACAATCAAAGGCAAACATAAGTACATTTAGCAAATAGTGTTGGAAGTATGGGCCCTTACAGTTTTAATATTCACGTGGTGTGAATTACTACCCAGCACTCATGCTTATTAAAGGAAAGAACAACATTATCCTTCAAACCTCCTTAGTGTTTCTTTCTAATCCTTGTCCTGGGAGCCCCCTGCTTTGCCAGTGTGAGCTATCTCTCAGCTCCAACTCACCCCATTCAACTGCTGGGCTCGCCTCATTAGCTTGTCATCAAGCTCACAGAGACCAGATAATGACTCATGCATTTGAAGCAGGTTTGTTGAAGGAGGATAACATATAAAAACAACAGCAACAAAAAAAACGAGTGAGACGGAGTTTCTCACAGCAGGATTTGGAAATGTTGCTTCTGAAGAATTGCAGATGTGATAATTATCAAAACCACCTGCAATCGATTTTGCATGTAATTTGCAGCAAATGAACACAAGATCAACCATTACTTATACAAAAATGTTAATTTCAGGCATTTTAGCAAACTCAAGACACACAACTCGGCAGGTGTTTTCATTTATTTTCCAGCAATTCTTCGGAATAAATCCTTTTTAATTGTTTGTTCATCCTTTTTACTGAATCTCAACTCAGCATTTTAGTCAATATCAACAGAGAAAATATCCAACCAGCAGGTGTACCAAATAGTCCTTTGGTGGCTCAGCTTACATAACTTTCTTCTTCCATTTCATATCCCCTCTTGTGAACTGTTGTACTTTTACCCTTTTCCACCATAATTAAAATAATATGGTATTGGTTTATTCATCTGGAACCCTAATGCATTTAGCTTTGTTTCTGAACAGTAAAAAAAGTCAGACTTTTAATGACTGAATGTGGTTAATCCATCTCACTGAATAAGGCACAAATCCCATTACTCAAAGCAGCCTCACAATGGGCTAATTAATCTGTTTGCAAAGGAGCCGACCAACTCAGAGCTGAGGCAGGAATTTAGCTGCTGCCTGTCTTTTTGTTTCTACAAAGTGAAACTAAACAGAAAATGATCTTCAAAAGAAAAATATATATAAAAGGTGGAAGCAAAGTTATGCAAATTTATCTAATCCCTTCATTAAAGTAGAAGTAAACTGCAATTGCATAATAATGAGCCTTTTTAGATAAAGTATACATAATATATCGTCAAAGGCTTTCCACCCTTCACACACATTAACTAGAATGGGATCCTGTTATTAATAGGTTTTAATATGATGATGACCCAGACAGTCTCTATTATTGAGAAGACACCAAAGATTTTATTTTACTTTTTAATAAATAGGTGTTTTTTTTAAATATTGCACTTTATATATAGCTCATACACCCAAGTCATATGACAATATTCCAGTATTCGAAAATGATAAGGTTATAGTCAGTTTTCAATTTCCATCCTTTAGGCTTTATTGGCTTGAGAATGTGTAAAGCCTACAATGCATGAAGATGTTTAAGGCTACATATTGATGTACTGTTATTTCCATTAGTAAAATCATTTTTCCTTATTGGATAGGGCACCAAAACTGACCCACACATTTGTAAAATCCATCCCTACCCTTCATATTGGAGGAGCTTTTCCAATTGTTTCAACTTTGTGAAGCGACCCAACCTTTCACAAATGTCTGTAGAAGTAATCTCCATGCTTAGATTATTGATTTTTATACACATGTGGCCATAAACATTTGGAAATCTGAATTAGAGTGGGTGCACAAAGACGGAAAAGGTTATATTGAGTATAAGTAAATTAATTAAAGCATCTAACATTTTTCAGACAGATGACACTGAACTAAAATGTATTACTCCATTCACATTTTCACTCAGAATTCAAACTTTATTTGGAGAAGGTAGAGAGAAGTGAAAAGCTAGAAAAATGCATGAAACATAATTTCAGAAATATCTCAGGAGTATCAAAATGCTTGAGGGAGAAAAAAGATGTCAGCTTCATTCACCAGGTCCAGAGGCATGGTACACTGAGAGGGAAGGTGTAAGAGTCAAATTACAAGTAAAGTAAATGAGCAAGCAAACTTAACAGACATAAAGATCTGTGTCTTTATGTCTGTATCTTTAGCCTTTGCCAAAGTGGTTGGCAAAGGCTAACCAATTAAAACTGTCTGGATAAAAATATTTTTGCTTTTTCTTCAGAGTTTGTGGAGTCTGTGCAGCACAGGGACAGTGGGAGGGCGCGCCAAAGCCTCAGAGCCACCAAACAAAAAGCACGTTCTCCACAGGTTTTAAAACGGGTTTGAGGTACAGCCAACAACGCTTAACTCAATACCTCTGAGTCCTAGACAAAGCTAGAGGATCCAAAAGGTCCAGAATGTACTCAGGAAGCTGGATTACCTTAAAAGTTAAAACCAAGATTTAAAAATTAATCCTCAAGAGCACAGGAAGTCAACGCAGGGAGGCAAGAACAGGAGTAAGGTGTGCTGTTCTTGCCTCTTCTGTTAGTTTTCACCAACAGCCTCGCTGTAACATTTTGCAAGTCAGGCAAATATATATGTAAATTCAAACATATAAAAAGACTATTGCAATAGTCAAAGAGGGACGAAATAAAAGCATGGATAACAAATTGTCTCAATTTAGCAATATTCCTTAAATGATTAAAAACAGTTATGAGAAAAAAAAACCTCATCCATGCAATTCCCTTATTTGAACCAAAGACATTTTATGATTTGGGGAAACAGTGCCAACTAATGTGACATTATTGATCTTAGAGCAACAGCTGGTAAATATTAAAGCAAACTGAACAGTTCTGCTAACATTTTACAGATCAACACTTATATGGTGGAGGAAAAGGAGCGCTAGTTGCAGAATGACACATAATTATTCCTAAAATGTTTCAAAAAGCTGCTTTGAAAACTTCTGCTGTCAGATATTTCCAGCAGATTTGAGTTTGGCTCGTGGATAGAACGGGTTTCATTCAGTGACAGGTGAAATGTTCCCTCCATTGTTTCACTATACACCATTTTAATGAAACAATGCTGCTGTTTTAGAGGGGTTATTTTAAATGTGAGTTATTACTTCACCCTCTTTATGTAATTATTGATTATTTAAAAAATACTTAACTGAAATGGCCAAAGGTTTATTTAACTTACAATTTTTTAATTATCATCAAAAAGATTTAGGAATGCAAAGATTATAAATATCTAAATTAGGATTTGACCAAAATATTAAAAATAAAAAAAGCTTGTTTCAGTCTGATGAACCCAACAGAACCACATCATCTACAAAAAGCAGAGACCCGCCCGATCCTGATGCCACCAAAACGTATACAGAAGATAAATATGGCAGAAGATTAAGTCATTCAATATGACCATTTTTTCTCTAAAATCCCACTAATTTGCTTTAAATCTCAATCTTAACACAGATGACTTTAGCTCTCTGCCTCCAAACTGATATTTTGGTGATAATCATGGTGCTCAAAAGAAAAAAATTAAGCCACTTTTCAACTGAATGAATTGGTAAAATTCTGAACTAAATTTTCTAAGTCCATTAAAACCTAAAAGTGAAAGATACTTTTTAGCTTGTACCCTTTTTTGAAATAAAGTGAAGAAATGCTTTTACCAATTTAATCAGCTTGAAGCTGGAATGCAATCTTTCCCGAGCTCCATAGTTTGGCACCATTATTTCAGTTTGGAGACAGACTGCTGAAGTAAACTGTTAGGACTGAGATTTAAAGTAAATCTCTGGGATTTCTGAGGGAAAAAAGTGCCAGATGGGCAGAGTTATTTGCCTGTTGAGGTTTGCTCAAGTTATGTGTTGTCCAGAACTGCAGTCTGTCTTCTGTGAGCAGCTTGTGTGTCTATGCTCCAATTTCTACTAAATGAAAATAACAGTAGCATTTTTTTTAACATGGCAGTCCTTATGTTGCTATATTAATATCCTCTAATGTCTTATCCTTGTCATTTCAGATATATTTCAGCTGAGTGGAGGCCTTGGATGTTTCTCTGATTTGTCATCATGGTGTTCACACATCCACCAACAGGCAGCATGACACACTTACTCCTATTCTTAACTATGACGAAGAAACCCAAACAGCACATCCCACACAGCCGTACATATAATCAGTTGGAGGGCAGAGGTGGCCTCCTGACAGCAGACATTACTCTTACTAATAAGCCTTGTCAAAGCAGAACATGCTGCACATCTATCAGCCAATAACAAAACTCTCCGTTTCCAACGTCTCAACAAGGAGGACGAAGGCAGTTAATCATCACGCCGAGGCAAAATAAATGGGCTTTCAATGAGGGAAGTTCCTCACAGTTACTGCTGAAAAGCATGGTGATTTCCTGGTCAAAGGGTGAGCATTACAAAAAGAAAAACCTGTTATATCCTAAAACGGTGAAGGCTGTTTACAAACACTTTGACATGATTTGTCTTTCTGTGATCCAGTTATACATTACCTGTCCTTCAAGGTAATGTAAAATCAATCATTTGGAGATCATCCTGTTCCTATAGTGGGAATATAAATCCTGCAATTTCTCATAAGATGTCAAAAGAGGCCCACTAAAATCAAACTCAAGACTTTTCTTACTGCCAGTAAACCACTCTACCCCCTCTCTGCATTGATGCTAGTGTTACGAATAACCTACACAGTGGACAACAAAAGCAATATCATAAGAAACAGCCCAAAAAATACTCAGTTAATTGAAAAATTGGGTAATTTACCCTAAAACCTGAGAAAATCCCAAAACAACTGGCAACAATGAACAAAGTGTCTGCTAGGGAACAAAATGATCTAAATGCAAGTCAAGGGTTCTCATTAACAAATCAGAACAAGGTGAGCAGGCAGAGCAGATGGCAAGAGTAAATGAAAGAGGATGGGAAATTATCCAAAGAATCAAAGTAAAAAGTTAAGTCCAACTAAAGAACCCGTGGGCTATGAATGGACTACTGGTTTCCAGTAAAACATGTATTTCAGACCACATAAAGGTTTTCTAAAATAAATCCTAACTGTATATCTGCAGCAGTGAGCAAATACAATACATCACCTACACTCACCATTTATTGCTCAAAAGCTGTCAAAGCATTCTCAAATATGGCTTAGTTTTCCTTTTTACGGATAATCTTGTGCTGTGATTTTAGTCTTACTTGTTTTGCTCCAGAAATATTAAACAGTGAAACTGCCTCCGACTCTATGAAAACCAAATCCACTATAATGTTTGCCTGAGCTTTCAGGGTGGAGAAACAAAAACATAGTTTTGTTTAATTATTTTTATTTATCATAATGACTTCACCATACATATCACAATCCTAAATTGTTGGGGACATAAAAGCATAGACCATTGTGTATAATTTTTCTAGGTGGTTTCAGTCATTCTTTGTCATCTCCAATAAATGATTTCATACATAATGCATGCTGGGGACACTTTTCCATTTCAGCTCTTCCATCCCCAGACTCTGACACTCCCAAGTGTCATACATGTGACTTTGCTTGACAAATGTTCCTTGAGTGCTCACAGCAGATATTTTAAAATGTATTAAGTTGCAAACATCAGTTTTCAGAGACCATTCAGATGGGAATTACATTTTGCCAGAAAACAATAACTGTACTCATATTTCATCCAAGATGTAGACAGAATAAGACAAAGGGGCAAACAATATTATCTCCTCAGAAGAAAACATCAATAATAATGCAAATATCCTACTTGCTCAAACATCCTTGAGTGACTGGATCTATACATGTATTTATATAAATGTAGAAACTCCTGACTTTTGCATCCCTAGATGTTGATTTGAAACATTGAATGATTGCTTCTTGAGTCTTCCTCACATATCTTTGTTCAGGCTATGAATAATTTATGAGGATCTGTGCTTTTATTCACCATCAGCCAGATTCATGTTGCTTAAGACCTTTTGGAGTCTGAAGCTCTTGTCACTGCTCTTTACTCTAATGGAGTTGACAACCTCCAAGTGTCATCCTAATAATAGTTATCAGCCTGACAGGTGGCCAGCTAATAGGAGCTCCATTCCTTGTATGGGCACACGGCTGACCCTACATGTTTTAACCTACATGGCAGAGGCAATTACAATCCTGTCAAAATTTTATCCAGGACATTTAAAAAGCACTTATCAGCCACAAACACTGAGACATGACTCTTTAAATAAGCATGCTAATGTGTCAGTGAGCTGTCTTTGGACTCACAGCTCACACAACTGATCTTTATTGGGTAAACACAACAAATAAATGTACTACGCCTTATAATGGCACCATATTCAAAATGCTAAATATGAAAGTTTTGGTAGTGAAAATGAGAAAACATATATATTCTGCAAGTTTTGGTGGTCAATAAATGCCAAACATATTTCTGTACATAAGATGTGTGTCAATTTATATTTTTACCACTATTCTCATTGCTTGAACCCCTTGGTAAAGATGAAATAAAAGGGCTAAATGGGTAATTATTCTAAATATCAATAGCATAATCTGACAATGAAGAATTTTAGGAGAAAAAAAAAAAAACTTTAATCTTGGTTCACTTGAAAAAGTCCATACATTTTAGAATCGGTTTTCAACTTAAACATTAAGAAAGTTAATTGTGGGCTTGAAAGTGAGACATTAGTTTTTTGTCACTTTGTAACTTCCTGTGTTCCTATAAATATAACTTAATCCCCAGGCTCCCATTTCTCTCAAATACACTTCAAAACAGGAAAAACAAAGGAACATGTAAGGCCTTTATAGATTTATTTTCATATAGGGAACTCAAGTCAGTGCGACAACTGGAAAACAACAGGAAGTGTGCAAGCCAAGGCTTAAAGAGGAGCCATACTTATTACCTCGCTATGTACACTAAGGAGGATGTTAAGGGAGGTAAAAAAGGGGGATAAAGTTCACTGCAGCAACATTTCCATTGTGATCAGGGTGTAAAGAAATAGATTCATTTATTTTACATGCCTAAGCCAGGTGTGCTGATTAGTGTTGAGGTCGCTGTAAGCAGACATATTTAATGTAAGACAAGTTAATAAAACAGGAACCTGGGTAGCCACATGAGGAATAAACCTTGTGGTGTGGTGTCAAAACTTCAGCCACCCGAGGATTTCACCCAGGGACTCAAATGGCTTGATGACTTCAAATGGACAAAAGCCTGCAGGTGAATTGTTCAAAAGGACTGGCAGTCCTTTCAAAAATGGCTGAGGGAGTTTGGAGGGGCTGACTGAGGTTTTACAAAACAGTGAAATGAGAAGAGCTCAGTACGTTCTGGCATTACATTAACCAAAGTAATAGCAAACCTCCATTATCAGCCTTCAGACATGGCTGCTGTGATTTTTGGTCTGTCAACCAAAAGAAAATTTAAATATACCTGAAGAATATCCAGTAATAAGACTGGAAAAAATCCTGGAAAGTAAAGAACAGTGAGATTTTCCTCACAGCTGTAAAAATATTGTTTCTCCTCTACTCATAAGTGCTACAAAATCTGTAACTTCCCTCTAAGTGATTACATCAATCAGCAGCAGTGAGCTACAAACGTTCACACTGCTTTAGCAATCTCTGCTGAGCGTTAAAGAGGCACCTTGCAGTGCTCACTTCTATTGTTCTGTAGAAACGGTCTTATACACCAGATTGTAAGTATTAGCAGGTTTCATATCATCAAGAGGTTCTTTACACATAAGTAAAAATCTGACATACCCTTCTCAAAGCCATTCTCAGCCCCACACAACCCATAAATGCAGTCTGTCTCCCAAGAGACTTATATTAGGCACCTTGTAAAAATATTCACACCCTTTAAGTTTTTAAAGTGTGGTCGTGTTAGATGGAAGCATTTAAAGCAAAGCATTAAATTGAGGAGCCATATCTTATTAAAATATGTTCCTCTGACAGATTGTAACTTATTAAAAAGGCATAGAGGATCTCTGACTCTGCATGTTCCCAATCTGTTTCTTTTAGTTGATTCTCAAACAGGTGTTGCCCCTTTATCGATACGGCCTCTCATTGTTGTCAGACGTAATGAGTTTTATGTTGTTATTGCAATATCAATTATGTTGTTTTTTCAAATTTCTGTGTATTTTATGTGGTATACCAAAGTCTGCATAATTGTGGAGATTATAAAAAAAACAATATAAGTTTTGTAGCAGTATTTGTGAATAAGGCTGATGTGCATTTGTTTTCAGCTCACTGAAGTACTTACTTTTCAGAACCACTTTTCACTGCAGATCGATCTAGAACTCATTCAAGGGACCAGCCTTGCACATTCAGAAATAGATTGGATGAAGAGCATCTTTGAACACCAATGCACTACAATTTTTTTTAAATTGGATATATTTGCAAACATTTTTTTAGGTCATTCAAGTACACATATTTCTATCTAAATCACTCCATCGGTGCACTGGCTGTATGTTTGAAGCTGGTTCTCCGTCCGGTGTTTACATCTCCAATTACTTTTAGAACTGTCTCTATGCTTTTTTTGACCGCATAAAACGGGTGAAACTGTGACAATATTGTACTCTGTACTCCATTGTTTTGGATGATGGACTTAATGGTGCTTTAGGAATTGTTCATAGCTTGGTGTTACAACCCGTAGAATGGAAGTCGGGAAGGGACAGGGCATAAACACAAAATATACTAAATGAATCCAGCAACCAACAAGCTTAAAACTACTGGAGAAAACCTAGCTCAGCATAAAAGGGATTTATTTTTATAAGTTCAGGGTTTCACTCAGGACTTTACAGAAAGGAAGCAATAAACTTCAGAAACTCCAAGGCCAAAACTGCAAACAAAGACCTCCATCTGACTGAAAATAAAAACTCTTCTTATCGAAGCAGATGTATAAAACCTAAGCTTTCTGGCTGGCAACAAAATAGAAGAAAAACTAGTTGGAAGAAGATTAAGAACCATTCCCAAACAAGATATATTAAATAAAACAGTTCACCAGAACAAAAAGATTTAACCAAAGCATTATTGTCAATGTTTTACAGTCAGTCAAGCCACACATGTTCAATGGGAAAAGGTGTAGCCCTGGATGGCTGACGCTTTACTTCAGTCCACTCACGAGGAGGAAGTGACTTCAGCTATGCATCAAGGTGAAAAGAATTAAGGGAAAAGCAAGAAGTTCAAAAAATCAATTAACATTTTAGATGTTCTAAGATCAAATCCTGCTTTTATGTCCTCATTATCCCCAACTTGTCCTGTTTTAGTTGGTTTTCATGCTGCTGTTTGTTCCTTTAAGAAATATCAGCCACCTTCACAAAACATTTAGATTACATTAAGCACAGGTGGACTTCATTACCTGGTTAGGGTGTTTGTACTGGATTCTATTAAGGCTCAGGTAAAGAAGATTTGATGATTGTTAGAATTTACTGAGACTTTTTTCCTTTTACTATTGCACACTACATTGGTATGTAACAATAGTCCCAAACAGTTAACACCATTTAAGCAAAAATAAAAAGCCCCTCACAGAGGTTTAATACAAAAAAGAAAATCTTCAAGAATACAGTTTAGCAGTACCTACAGGGCTTTTACAACATGTCTCCTCCACTGTAAAACATTAACTGCCCCCATGAAAGCAGCTAAAGTGTCAAGCTTTGTTTGTTGTAGCTGTTTTTTTATTTTTATTATCATCAACTAATCAGGTTCAGCTCCTCCACTGGTTGGCACGTACACCAAATGGAAGTAAAGGTGTTGCTTTTCTTTTTTATGGTTTCATCACTTTCTATGTCTCTGATAACATTGTGTTTATGGTTGCACTGCACACAAGTACAAACCTCATCCAATAAATATGTGCTCCTGACTGATATTTGTTGTTTTGAGTTGTTCAAAATCAATTAGGTTGTTAAAGACTGTGAATAGATTCTGTTTAATTAGTACTGGTGAAACTCTGACTAAAAGAGTCCACATAAAGAAAATTAGATTATATTTGATGGGTAAAGAGAAGATCTGAAAAATGAAGTCACAAAAAATTAGACTGTGATTTTTTTATTTTTTTTTTTTACCTTCAAAATTAAACTAACCTGCTAATTAGTGACATGGCTTAAAAGTCATAGTTTGTTTTGAATTGAAACAATTTATAGTTATTTTATTGTAAACAATGGACTATTTTGTGATAAAATATAGCTTTTAAGGACCATGTTGAACATTTATTTACTAAACTTGACATATTGATTCAAGCTTAGCTTTCCCAGAACAGAGTGCTTTTCTATCCAACATTCTTTTTCACATCTTACATTAAAGCAATAAGTCAGTAATTCTTTAATATTGATTTAGAAAAGAACTAGTTCCACTGGCAGATTTTTTGACTTATGGGAAAAATGTTTTGTTATAAGTGAAAACAATTTGCTAATGGAACTAGTTCTTTTTAAATCAATATTAAGCTCAAACAAGCTCCTATTTTTCTAAAACATTACTTGCAAGTTAGTTTTGTCACATGTCAAGTGTACTAAGATATTCCACTAGAAACTAGACAAAAAAAATACTTGGTAAGATTTTCTGGTTTTGCGTCTGTCCTTTAAAGATTGGAGCAGGTTCTTCTTTCTCTAGCTTATGCAGCCTTGTGCTCACCATATTACTTAGTTTGGACTCAGGCTTTTCTTCTAAGCTAGAAAAAAAAAAAAAACTGTGCACATCAAGTCTTACTCCAGTATTTCTTTAAATGTTAAAATTAGTGCTTAGTATAATTGTTTTCCATTCATAATTTTGAAGGTGTTTTGGGTAGGAGTCCATGTATTACAGGTCTGGATGGTGCAGAGCTTATTTTGCATGGGAATAGTTAAAACAGTATAAATGAAGGCCTAATTTTTTCTTCTCGCACTCATCCGCCTCAGGCTGAGAAAGAGCCTTTCTTTGTGGTTCAAGCTGTTTAACATCTTTTGCAGACACACCACAGAGCAGCTGAGGCCAGATATGTTGCACAAGAGTGATGATATAATATGAAACATCAAAGTAATATTCGAGTTGAAGCTCCTTTACCAGCTTCACTACAGTAAAACTAAATACTTCTATTATTCAGAAAAGTAGAAAAATCATCATGTGTATTCTATGATTATTAAGTTCAATTAATTTACCAACTGGATGAAGTAAACCTTTCAGTTGTGACCTTTGCACAATTATAATACTTGCTATAATTATTTAATCAGTTTGTTTGTGTCATGTTATAATTGGCCCTGGGTCAAATCTGCCCCTCCGCTAATTAAAATAATCCAACATGTGCGCTTCCATTTCAAACTTGTGTGCTTAAACCATTTTGCTTCCTTGTGTTTGTCCCTGGAAATAAATTCAAAAAGAAATTGTCTTGCTACGAAGAATGTAGCATTTGCGGCCCCTGTGCAGGATTCATCTGAGCAGTGACTCTTGATGCTGTAACTTTAGCCTCAGTTCACTTTTCGTGAAGCTTCCTCAAGTTTTTATTGGATTTTACTTAACACTCTTGAGGCTGAAGTTTTGCTCACTGTTGTTACACATCCTCCTGCCACGCTTTTCTACATGTAAAAGTGCACTTTTCTTTATGCACTGTTGGCACACTTTTTTTTTTTGTTTTCTTCTTTTTGCTGCACTGTTTCAGGTCTTTGAATGAAGTTGTAGACGTATCATGGCTGCAACATAAAATAGGAAAGCTCAATTAAAATTAAAAATCTGAATAATTCAAAACCCGCCTGATTTGCTCACTGCTGCTTTGATTGGAAATGGATTCAGCAGGGAATTATTCAAATGTTTCTGATTATATCCAGCTGATCTTGACAAAGAATAAGCAATCTTTAGATGGCTTTAATTTAGTGCACCTTTTTCCTAAAAATGTCTTTTTGATTTTGTGACCAGAAAGTTAAAAAAAAATCAAACCTTCTCTTTTCTATTCTGACTAAACCATGTGACCCCTCAGCACTGGTCTTTTTAACTTATAAGTTATGATTACTTCTGTGAAAGAAACAACTAGAAACCATCCAAAATACCCAGTGATGTGTTTGTTTGTTTTTTAAGGTAAAGCAATTTCTTCCAAGCACAAGCAGTGAAAATAGACCAGATCAATACTCTGTGTTCTGACTTTTCTTCTTCTCTGGTTTAATTACACCGTCTCCATCCTGTCATGCCTTGGGTGCACAGCAATATAGTCAGCCTCTTTCAATTAAGGCAAGCCAGCTCATTTAGAACTGTCTGAAACTGAAACCCTCAGTGGTTTGCCCTTTATCTCTTATAGGTGCTTTAATTTTTACTGACCAGAGCTTTACCTTGTTCAAGGTAATACACGTTTTCTGGAGTTAAATTTGAAATGCTGTTGCTTAATTACTTTTTAAATGCCTTGATAGTTTTAAGACAACTAAAGATGGGAAAATAGGGAATATTTATTTAATCCAGATAACAAATAAGCTGCTAAGCATCCCTGTACCAATCCATCTCTCTGTTCTTCATGGTTTGTGGAGGTCTATAGAAGTCAGCATATTGTACTGCTTAAATAGTACAAGATGTTGGACCTTCACGTGGTGCTTCTGTAAGAATAAAACGGCTTCTCTGACCCAAAGTTAGACACTCTTTAGAGGCCTGTTTCTGCTAGCTCTGGTGTTGAGAGCTAATGAATCAAAGCTGGGATAAACTTCCACCATTCGGTCTTTGGTTGAAGTTTCTTAGTAACCATTTTTGTCGTTCACCCTATTTGTGAATTTCCTCTGGATCAAAATTTGAGATTATTCACAGATTTCATAAGTAGAACATTTTGGAAATATTTCAAAGAAAATGTAGCTTTAGAAGCTGAAATACCTCGGCACAATGCCACATAAGCATCTTTAGAGGGAGTCTCCGGTATTCATGTATCCAAGTTATTCACTTGGATACATGTGAATAACTTGGATATTCACATGTATTCCGGTTCATTGAAGTATCTTTGGGAGTTTCTTTTACCATGAATAAGCTGTTCTGAAATCATTCACCTATTATTTTTTCTTATTTAACTAAAGGCGTAATTGACCAAAAATAAAGCTTAATCCTGAAAATCAAGCGAGAAAAATGTCTTGATTCTTTACATTTTTAAAGAGGCTTCTCAATTCATCCTTCAAATTGATTTATTTATGCACATTAACATAATTCAACTTAGCTCACTCAATTGTATCCAAACTGAATTATACACCAAGTGGTTTAAAAAAAAACAAAGCAGAGTTAAGCTATTCTCACAAAAGCCTTTTACAGAATACTTATTTAAAAGTTCAACAAGTTCCAAATTCAAAGCAGTTTGGGCAAAATTATGCTACTTCACTAATGATAAAAAAAAATAAAAAAAAATAAAAATCACATTACAATGGAGAAATCCTGACAGAAGAAAGAACATTTCATCTCAGTGACAACTTAATTTCCAGTAAACTTCCTCAGCCATTTTTCCTATCTTCGCTCTCATCATCTGCCTTTAACAATTCTTTCAGCCTTAAAGCACATCTCGTTTAGAGCAAAGATTGAACTAACCCTGTTTTTGTCCCCTGCCGCATGTTTGTTCATTTATATACAACACTCTAACATTAGCTGACCTTGTATCTAAATTGACTTAGAAATTGCTAAATTATTTTAATGCATTGATCCAACATGCAATGAGTAGGTCTTCACTGCAGTAAAGGTGATGGTTGTCTGTTTTGAAATATGTGGTTTTTGCTACCTCCATTATTACTTTCAGAGTTGGAATGTCAACAAGGGGGCAATTTCCTTTCTACTGTGATGCAAACGGCTCCAGAAAAGCAAAGGCAGTTTGTAGTTTAGCCTCAGTGAAACAACAGGCGTAGGTCTGAGCATTGGTGTGCTCCCACAGGGTGAGTCTACAGAACAAGATCGTTTTTGTGTAAATTACATCTCCAAAAACTGAGCCATAGCAAAAGAAACAAACCATTAAAGAAATCCTCCAGAACATCTGTTAGAACAATACAAATATATAAATATGTCTCCTTATTTACCACTGTTCTCTCTCTTTGTTCCCTTTTCTCTTCACTAAAACATTTTCTGACAGTGATATAACTGGCACATCACATTTAAAAAAATTTAAAAAAAAGTGAAAATTGGCAAAAATATCTTTGGAAATAGTAATGCACCTACAAATCTAAAAGCTGGAAGCGTACCCACAACTTCCTAATCTCAAGGCTATCGTTCATGGAGACATACATTCACGTAGTAGTATGAAAAAGATCCAAGTGCAGAAGTGGATGGAGGTAAAGTGAGTTTTAAATAATGAAGAAAAAAATATCTTACAAAGACTGTTGAGGAATAGAAGGACATTGGAGAAAGAGAACAAGCAAAGTGACAGACAATGCAGCAGAAGAATCCAGCAGGGAATGGCAAACAAGCTTAAATACTGTTGAGTGCTAACAAGATGCAGGTGGCTGACTACAAATCAGGTGCACAAAAAGAATAAAAATACAAAGCTTTTTTTCTTAAGGAAAATATCTCATGAAAAGAATAAGTTTTATCTTATGATAAAGAAGCAATCTCCTTTGTATTAAGTACAAACTTTTGCTTTCTTGAGATAATCAAAAGTATTTCATTATTTAAGAAAATTACAACAGTGGTCATAATCCAGACAAGCAAAACAATTGTTTCAGGTCACTGCTGGCTTTATGCTGCAAACCACACAAAGTTATGCATAATTTTAACTTAAAAAGAGATTTGTGCTAAAAGTGATGCATTAGGATTCACTGTACCTCTACAAGATAAAAGATGACGCATGTCCGCCACATTAGACATACTCTGTTTATAACAGAAGGCTTTTAATGAGTCATTTCTGAATTAAGTGATCACTTCATAACTAAAAAAAATACAATCATTTTAACAGCAGAATTTCAACAACTCTTGTTTTTCATTGTAGAACAAAGTTCCATCAGGACAAGGTTTTTTTTGCATTTTAGTTTTTTAACGTCTTGCTCTCAATGATAAAGTCTGAAAATTTGTTGCTTTTTTTTTTCCCCTCACCAAATTCACATTCTACTAATCCTTCAAGTTTAGTTTCAAAGTAATGACACATAAACAACTCCATCTTTCTTTTCTTTCTTCCATTTAACCCTCCACACTCAGTTCACACATAATATCTCAAAGAATGTTGCATAAAATCAGCATTGTTAATGAATCTTATAAAGAAATGAATTATTTTTTAAAATCTTTTTTATGTCTTGCATTAAACCTAGAGGAATAAAATCCTAGAGCCACGACGCTAATTTGCAGTCTGATGCCTCCCTGGATGACTCGGTATTTTTAGCGCGCCTTCAGGTTTGACAGTCTTTGGATCCGATCTGCTCCGACAGCTTCCTCCGGTTTCCCAGGTGCGCAGGATAATTACAGATACACATGGCTCACCGGGTTTCAATCCACCTGCTTCTGGAAACTTACTGAAAACAAAAGTTTTTTAAATAGCTAAGTGGGAACAGAAAAGAGAAAAACTGCATTGCAATTATACGGGAAATGCACTTTATTGAATCACAGCAAATGTTTTTAAACCCTCACAGGTACCTAAACATTGGGCTAAAAAAGAAAGAGCAAACACTAAATAGAATGCTGGAACAATTTTTTTCTTTGTCAAAATTACCAAAGTGATCCTACTAATAATACTGAACTTCTGATCCTCCAAGTTCTCATCAAAATAAAATATTTTACAGTGTCTCAGTTTTTTTTTTTTTTTTTTTTTTCCTTCACATTTTACGGCATTGTCAAGTACTTATATTTGAAACACTTTAGAAAATGCTCTAATTAACACATGGTAATCATCTAATCGAGGTTCCTCTTGAAACTTGGACACGTCCAAACATACCTTCATGTTGTGCAATTTCTGGTTGGTCCTTTAGGTAAAAATATACTTTTTGCATATTTGCTAAAACTGTCTGTGTCCTGACAGTATAATACAAGACTGATAATCTGAAAAAATAAAATAAAATAACTAAATCAAGCTCCTCCCTGTGATCCTTCTGCCATCTGCAGAAATGCATTGCTCATGGTTAGAAACAACCAATCTGAGCCATGAGGAGGGCCTTAGCGTTGTCAATCATGCTTGTGTACACACTGCACACACCCTCCCCCATACAGCACATACAATCTCAAGATTGCTTGTTTGCAGCAGCTGTGCTAATGACAGAGAAACAACTTAATGTTTAAGAGAAGCGGTTTATGCACCAACATCAGTGGCTATGCTACCTAGCATAGCATATCTACATAGCAGGCTCTGCTGTGTGGGAGGAGCTGCAGCAGAGAACAAGGGGGCCAACTATACTCACTACATACTACTTAGCTACTCTTTTTTATTTTATTTGCATTTTTTTTTACTTTTCAGCCAAATATTAGTCATGCTGCTAAAGAAATATGCATCGGAAAGAATCCTGCCATTTTAACTGGCCGAGCTGCTGTCTGTACATATATTTAGACATCACTGTGGTGTTTCCCCTCAGCAAAATATAAGAGCTTTCTCACACTGCACATGTTGCAAAAGAAAGATTGGAACAGGAGGTTTGTGGGAAGAAATCTTGGAAGCTTTGACAAAAACATGGCCACCTAATAATGAGGATTTTTTTTTCCTTTTTTCAATATTACACTATATTTTATCATTATTATTGAATCTTTACTTCATGAAATAAAATGCTGCATTCCTCCATCCTGATTGAAAGTGTGTTAATGTCTCTCCTTTAATGGCAGCGGATCTGCTTAAAAACGTCCTTATTGGTTGAGATTTAAACCTCCTCATCACTCTGCTTAGAATCCAGCTAATTGGAAGGGCAAAAACCGAGACAAGATCAGTAATAACTTTCTGTTAAATATTGATTTTAAATAAAGCTAGGCTTAAAAAAATGAATTAAATAAAAATCTTTTTTTTCAAATTAATGCCCAGCTCCTGCTACTCTTTTCGACACTGATAGATAGATAGATAGATAGATAGATAGATAGATAGATAGATAGATAGATAGATAGATAGATAGATAGATAGATAGATAAAATGTTATTGCCATTGTCACATGCACAACGAAATTTGAGAAATGCCATCAGTCGGGCAAAAAAAAGATAAATTTACACTTACCTTTAAATGACTTGAGTACAGCCCTCACTCACAACTCAATCAGAAGGTCACTCAGCTGGAGAGAGGTGGGATTAAAAAGCAATAGCTCCTCAAACCTAATGACCATATATAGCAATTTTCCTTCAAACAGATATAACCCATAGGAGGGTATTGAACAGACTGTTTTAAGAAAGAAAGAAATTGATTCTAAATTCTTTTTAACCTAAGTATTATATTGTCCTTGTTACTGGTGATAAGTCCAAAGGATGCTCCCAAGTACTGCTGGAGATAGGCACCAGATGCCATTCTGCTTTAAATAATGAAAGCAATGTTTCATATTTTTTAATTTTGCTTCCTTCTACTTACAGTTTTTCAGTCAACACCTTCTCTTCTTGGCATTGAGAGGTTTCTAAATATTGCTTCTCCTGTAATTATGTTTTTGTTTTGTTTTCTGTGGCATGTGCATCTTTGATTTGTGAAAAGAAGCTTTAAACATGACTGAAAAATATCTGAAAATCTTTTCAGTTCCCTCCTCCTTGAGCTGCCTTCACCACTTCAGCTGAGACTTTTCAGTTTTTGGTAAACTCTGAAATGAAACCACAAGTTCTAATATTCTTCTTGCACAAATAAACAGCTCGGTTGCGGTTATAAAGGCCTGAGCTATCAACTCCCTAAGGTATTAAATATTAACTGCCTGCTTGTCTGAAATCCAAGAGCCAAAATATTAGATTTTGTTACACAAGATTGTTGTTAAAATCAAATCTCTTTTAGATTAAGAAATATATGCAACACACCGGCAAACAATGAGTAGACAACCTCACAAAAACACTCATGGGCCTTCAACCTTTTCAAATTTAGATGCAAATTAATTTAAATCCACAAATTTTAATCTCATTGGGATTTTATTTCATGAATCAACACAAAGTGTAAAAGAAATTGTAGACTTTTACTTTTTATATATATATATATATATATATATATATATATATATATATATATATATATATATATATATATATATAAAATCTAAAAAGTGTGATGTGCATTTGCATACAGCCAATATCTTGTAGAGTCACCCTTTGTTGCAGTTACAGCTGCAGGTCTTTAATGGTATTTCGCTGCCATTTTTACACGTATAGAGGCTGAAATGTTTTATGAAAACAATTCTTTTCTTTACTTAACAATTTATACTCAGTCAGATTTAAGCACTGTGGACATCAGTGCTTAAATCTTCCCTCAGGTTCGTCATGGGATTTATGTCTGGACTTTGACTGACCCATTCTAACACATCAATAGGCTTTGACCTAAACCAACGATTAGGTTGGTTAAACGACCAATAAAACATAGGAGCAAACTTGTTACGATAGATCTAAAAGCACAAAAGCATTACTATGAAGTAATTATACAGGAATTTCAGAACAAACATCATTAACCACCTACATAAAGTTTTATGTACTCTGAAAAACATTACTATAATTTTGGTTCCTAGTTTAATTTCTAAAAGGTATTTTATGATGGCACCCTTGATGAATTGTAGCCCTTATTAAACTAAATATATTCTAATTGCCCAATTTAATTGGTAGAAATTACAATCCACAAAATTTATCATAAATGGTCACAACAAGTCAATAAATATTTTAAAAAGCTTCTAATGACCTTGTTCTTTGGAAAAGTTCAATGGGTGTGAATATTTTTCTAAGCTGCTGCGTGACATCAGCACAAATTTCTGTCTTCAGATGAATTAAAGCAACGTTTTCCTGAAAGAATCACATGATAATCCGAGTAAATAAAATCTAACACACTGATTCAACAACAGAGATTACTCACCTTCACATTCACTGAATGCAAAAGATTAAAAAAAAACAGGGATTAATCATCTGAAACGCATCACATGATGAGAAAAGTCTTTTATCCATCAGATAAAGATGTTACTTCTAGTTTTTACATCTTCAATTAAGAATAAAAGTCACATTTTTACACGGAATTTTAATTGTGATTAACAAAAACAATAGAGTAATTCAAAAAACACAGTATTTCTAGGTGCATTAAAGTATTTAGACTGAATTTACTTATAGTAACTCAAAGCTGTCTCAACACAAGGCCAGCACATCTTTTTCTATGTCACCACCAACTTTTTTACCATTTTATTTCCTTAGAAATATAACGCTGATTTAAACACCAAAGAGGCATTTCCTTTGAAATCCATTTTTTTTTTAAATATTTAAACAGGCTTACATTCTGGGCCAGAGCTTTTAGAAAATGAAATGCGAGTTAGGATTGTGCCGTTGTTTATTGCTGTGATTTAAAGCAGCGAGCTACCAGGGAGTAAACAAACCGTGTCGTGTGTGTGGGATTACCACCCCGAGTCCTCCTGCTCCTTTTGTCACAAATGAAAAGAAAAAAGCCGGGGTCGATGCTTACCTGCTGTGATGTGGGCGCTCCCAGTGATGCAACAGGGCAGTTCAGTTGGCTTCAAAAGAAAACCATCACAGCTCGCTCAGCAGCAGGAGGGACTGCCTTCTCTTTCATCATTACGGTGGAAAATTAAAAGTTTACGTGGCAATGACTGCATAAATCAACCAGCAATAATTACTTGAAGATGATTAAAGGATCCTGGATTAGCTAGACCTGGTTCATCTGAACCAAATCCAGAGGCATAAAGGTGAAATTAAGAGTTTTTAATAATGAAAAATAAAGACTTGTAGAGCTGTCAAGGAGGGAAGGGGACATGGATCCAGTGTGAGTCTAATGGAGAAACCAGCAAGGAATAAATGAAAACCAGGAGCTTAAATACTGAGGCAGGGCTGGAAAATTGCAAAGAAACCAGACGAAGTAATCAGAGTAGATGTAGTATAGCTGTGGGAGAAGCAGCGCAGGTGAATGGAGGGAGGGAGACTAATTAACACAAAGGAAATTGAACTAAAACTCATAGAGGACCAATAAAGCAGGGAGAACAAATAATGATCAGGTCACTCAGACTTGATCACTATTGGACTCAGTTTTTCTATTCACTTCCTGTTTTTATGGTGACATATAGTTAGCAGTTCCACAGCAGAGGAAATGAATGGTAATCTTTAGCCTGGTTTCCCCATAGAAGAGCCTGATGTTCTCCAAACTGTTTATATCTCCAGAAATGAATAAGTAAGAATCCTTGACGATTTTGAAAATGTGAAACTTTAGGAGGACAGAAGCTTGTTGTTCTCTTTTAATGCCTCAGAGCTGCAGAATATACCAGCAAGCTGTCATCTTCTCAGACCAATTATTTTTTGCGGGAACATCCTCGATTTCTTCCAGCTTTCGTTTTATTTCTGAGGGCTCAGTAATTAGCTGGAGCAGTTGTTCGAGTTGATGCCCGGCTCAGACGAGGCGAGCCTTGAAACCGAGCAATAAAGGTTGAGGAACATTAAACCTTAACAGGGTTCCAGGCTGACAGATCTTAAAGGCCTTCCTCCCCAAAACACTAAAATGTGTGGCTTTCATGACAAAGTTCTGGCCTGACTTCAAAGGAAGACGGAGAATTTAGATTTTACTCCATAATTTCAGTTATATAAAAGTTGGAAGAGAGATACAGTCAGTTCACACATGATACGGTATATTTTTATTTGTGATGTTTTCTTTCTGTATAATTTGCCTTCAGACACACTGTGGACACAGTTGTGTAGTTGAAGGGAATGAGGCTTGAACATGAGACCCATTCTTCCTTGTCACCCCGTTACCTGCTCTCTGTGCCTCCCATTACTGCTTCTCTCTCTGGAAATATACCCTGCTGCTGATTACAGATTGTATTGCAATGCTGGAGACTACCTGCCTTTTTAGTGTGAGAAAAGGAGCAACTAAAAAGGGGCAAACACAGAATAAAGTCAGCTTTCAACACTGTTTTGTATTGACCGCAATTTATATTTAGGTATATTGTGTTGTAAGGTGCATTCAGAAGTTTGGTGTCTTTTAATTATTCAATTGTCTTTCCAATTAGTCACAATGACTAAAATTTTATAGAAAAATATGACTTTTATAGTTTATTTAAAATGTAAAAATTGGAAGCAGTGTATTTAATTTGGTACATAAAATGTTTTTCTTATCATGTGATGCTTCAGGTGATTTATCTTGTATCATTTTTGTATTGTATTCTGTGTCATTTAGTAAATTCTTTAAATTTTTTGCATTGTGTCATTTCCTATCATTCTGTTTCTTCTTACTGTACCTTTTCATATTTTATA
Organism: Alfaro cultratus; assembly: GCA_903066825.1. Classification (NCBI taxonomy): domain Eukaryota; kingdom Metazoa; phylum Chordata; class Actinopteri; order Cyprinodontiformes; family Poeciliidae; genus Alfaro; species Alfaro cultratus. The sequence goes on along the minus strand of CAEFZX010020979.1, from coordinate 153,607 downwards.
GTACAATGGTATTGTATATGATCTTCTTTTATTTTATATTATATTTATCTTCTCATCTTGTCTTATTATTTTGAATCGTTATATTTTATTCTTTCCTGTTGTCCCGTCTTACTACCATGTTTATATTGCATCTCTGTATTGTATCAAATTATGCAAAACATACCTTATCATGAAGTATTGCACCTTATCTCATTGTGTTTTTTCTTTATCTCAAACCGAATAAAAACATTTCAAAAATACGTCTGTGTAACAGTTGTCCATCTAATAAATGTTGCAGCTATAAAGTTGTGTATTTCAACCATTTTATTTGTGATAAAGATGTTCATTTTTGCTGCAAATCCCCCCCCACCAAAAAAAAAATCTCCAAAGCTAAAAGCTTATTAAATCTGAGTGCATTTTTGATTTGCTTCAATTACCTGTGTTGCGTAATGTTTCCATATAACACCTTGGTTGCATTTCCTCAATCTCCATTAGTTACAAAAGCCAAATTAGCCTTTTCTCTGATTCAACAATCCTTCTGCACTCTGCTGGAAACTCGTACAGTGGCGCCTCACTGTGCAGATCACTGAGTTGAGCCTCTGCTCTCAACATTCGCATCCATTACTGTCCAAAGCGGGCTGAGACATAATACATTTATTAGATTTTAACATTTCATTGGACCACAGGTCATAATCAGTTCAAAACATTTTTTTCATGCCTTGCCTTTGGAGGAAGAAAATAATATGCTGCACAAGTTTGTACAGAAGTATCTGGAAGTCCTGAGAAATTATTCAGTGTCCAGGTACATTGTACAAGAAGTCAGGGAACATACATTTTTAATTCAGGTTCTGAATAAAAAATAACCGAGTAATGTTTCACTCCCCGGTGATATCATCAACCTCCTGGCTGTAAAGAATGATATAATGAACTTCCTTCTTTCTGCATCAAACTAAACGGCAGCTGCTCCCAAACTATGCACGTTTATAAAGAACGTAGGAGAAAACAAATGAATTCGCCCCTGAAGTGTTCATTTATCAAAATGAAAGCTGCAGCTGCTGGGTTCAGAGTTTCTTTCTGTTCTTCTGATCTTTTGATCTCTTTGAAATCAAGGCAAACAAAGATTTGAGTAATTCTTGAAATTGCCACCAATTCACTCAGAGTATTGCTTAGTGCACAACTAAAATCAACTTAAGTTCATCAATCAAGAATACATCATTCTGTTTTTTTATGCTGGGATCATTTATTGGAAAGCTAAAATAAATCAAAATGAGTTTTACTTTAATATGATGTTGATTTGGTAGCTTTCAGTGAAATGAGATGAATCAGTCGGAACTGCACTCATTAAATAACACTTAGAAATGACAGTGGCTCTATGTTCATTTGCTTCTTTCTTTTTCCTCTGTTTTTGTTCCTTCATTTATTTTTGTGTATGTTTCTCTCATTGTTTCTTTCTTGCATTCAAATTTTTCTTTCTCTCTCTTTCTTATTTCCTTCCTTCTTATAATACATCAATCTGTTTGGCTTCCTTTCTCCATTTTCATTCATTCTGCAGTTTGTAAGTCAAATGATTGTGTGATGAAGTGCAGTGCTTCCTAAATTTCCTTTATATTTTCCTACATTCTCTATGTCTTGTGAGTTGGTTCTCAGATGTAAACAATCGGCCTTTTTTGTTGTAATTGATTCACAGATCTCATTTAACACTGTCAAAAACACCCATTCATTCTCTATATACCCACTCATCCTTGCAGGGGATGCCTACGTCCAGCTGCCAATCCGGGTACAAGCAAAAATTTGCCCCTAAGGGCAAATTAGTCAAACCAATCAACCCAACAGTCATGCTTTTAGGACTGTGGAGGCCACTAGCCTGTGAGAAACCAAACATGCAACATGCACATGGAGAACTCCATGAAGAAAGATCCCAGGCTGGTATTTGGATCCAGAGTCATATTTTTGCAAGATCCCAACTGGACAGTTCCAACAAAAGCAATCCTCTATAATTCCATAAATCCTAGAGAACGTGAGTGTGACCAACTGTGGATCAGTGGGACGAATAGTCGTCTTGTAATCCAAAGGTTTGGGTTTGATTCCAGCTTCCTCCTGCTTACCTGTCGATGTGTCGCTGTGCAAAACACTCAACCCCAAGCTGCCCACCAATCTGTGTATCAGTGAATGGGACTTGATGAATGTGCAACTCTAGTGCCAAGTTCTTTGAGTAGACTTGGCACTATGTAATAACAAGAAATTACATAGAATTCAGTCCATTTTTTATCATTTATTGCGATAAACTGTTCATAATATCAGGATATTAAGAACTGACCACCGACTTACAGTTAACTCTGAGCTGTGAACTGGAGCTGGGAGCAGTAACTTCCTCCAGTTTCCACCAGTTACCTGGCAACAGCTCCGTGCCCTGAATTACTTGGTTTGCTCATGTTCACAAGCAAATTGGAGTTTTTACACTTTGATTTCTGAACTGATGAAACAAATGAGGAATTATGTGTTAATAGGTGAGATTAAGAGCTACCTGCTTGGAGGAAGACAATGAAACAGCTTCTGGATACAGGCTTGTTTCTGAGATGCTTCTGTCTTCTTGTTAAACTCTCCAAGAAAAAATACAAGCCTACATGTTTACATATTGGAAACTCGTGAAAACATACATGAGCTGAAGATATTTCTGTTTATTAATCAAGAGATTTTTTTTTTTTTATCAGTGTAGCTAAAATGCTTTATTTTGACCTTTTTTAAGCTCATTCAAAATTTAGCATCTGATCATTGCAAATGTTTTTGTTTGTTAGTTTGACTTGAATTTTTGAAAATCAGCTTCAGTTTAAGAAAGATTGAAAGAAGGTCTGGTTCGGAACAAAAAGAACTGTGATTTTGTCATTTTATTTTTCATTTCACAGATCTTGCTTATTGACCAACTTAACTTGACCCCTTTTTTTTATCATAATTCATTCATAGATAATGAATTTAGCTATGTGATAGACCAACACAAAACAATCGTAAAGCAGCAGGACATTGATGCATCGTTTTCACAGTTTCTTATGAATATAAATATAAAAACTGCAGTGTGACTTTAGATTCAGCTTTCTGAGGCAGTAGTTGTAATTTTTCCTTATTCGTCTTTACAAAATAGCTCAATCTCTGTCAGATTGGATGCGGAGCATCTGTGATCAATAATTTTAAAGTCTTACCACAGATTCTCAATTCGGTTTAGATCTAGACTTTGACTAGGACATTCAAACACATAAAATATGGTTTCATCATAGTTCTGGTTTTTGTTGTGCTCGACGTCTTCAAGTCTTGTGCAGCCTCTAACAGGTTTTTATTAACTTTGTCCAGTTTCTCTGTCTGAGAAACTGAATGAGGTGTTTTTTGCATATAAACTAAAACACTCTTATCTGGCCGGATAACCTTGTTCTGTGGGTTTGTGGATGGATTTCTTTGAATAATGTCCTTTTTCTTGCCTCTTGTCCATAAAGCTCATATTTACATAGGGCTTTTGTTTCCACTTCTTTTTGATGACGTAAATAATGTAAAAGATGTTCAAAAGTGGGTTTGATTTTGGTGGATCAGAGCAAAAGGGAGCTGAAAACAAATGCATGAGTCATTTAAATATTTTTATTTATAGTAAAAATGTTAAACCATGTCTCCCTTTCCATCCATCTATCCATCCATTTTCTTACACCCTTGTCCCTAGTGGGGTTGGGAGGTGCTGGTGTCTATCTCCAGCTAACGTTCCGGGCGAGAGACGGGGTACACCCTGGACAGGTTGCCAGTCTGTCGCAGGTCTCCCTTTCCTTGAATCACAAATTGTTTGGGGGGATTTTAATCACATAAAATACCCAAACTGTCAGCAGTGGCTAAAACTGACTGCTGGCTCAGCATCCAAGCATGTTGTGCCTCAGAGATTCTCTCGCCCTCCTTTTTCATTCAACAACAGTCCAGCATGGGCAACTGAGCTTTTTCAGCCAGAAACATAATTTTTAAAACGTTGGAACGATTGAAGTTCAGCCCTTTATCTCTGAGCCCTTCTGCTCAGAGATAAACTCTGTTAATAAATTCCCAGTGCTGTAAATTGCGATCGAAAAAGATGAGTGAGAAACAATTATTTCTGAGGCATAAATTAATGACTTTAAATGAATCGAGCAGCAGACTTGAAAAACGTGGACCATAATATTCAGAGCACACATTTTCTGAGCTCAATCTGCAAGGAGGCGTCGCAGCAGACAGTCGAGTTGTTGATTTACTCTCAGTGTGTTTTTGGAGGGCTGCAGGCTTTTAAACTGACACCATGTTGAATTAAACAGTTAAACACTGATTTTCCTGCTTGAATCTGTATGGAGAGATTAAAAGTCTCGTTCAGGTGCTGATATGTTCCAGCTGTAGATCACAGTAACAGTTAGCTCACCAGAGAGCAGGGTCCATTAAAGAAGCAATCCCTCCGTAAGATTGCTGCAGCTACAAGACTCATGATTTATTTAGTGTTTGAGGGGGCATCTCCATATTGAATTTGTTTTACAGCTGGATCACACATACAGCATGGGGAAGGAGACGGACATACCTCCTCTTCTCCTGCAATCTCCATTGCTGCATTCGCAACTTTAGCTGAAGTGGATAATCACATTTTACAAGACGCAACCCCCAATGAAACTCCAGCACACAAATCAGAAGTGCTCCCAAATTGATTAGCTTTTCTCCCGCGTGTGCCTGCAGAAGATAGCGTACTTCTGCCTTCGCTGCTGCAGTGACATGTATAGATCTTGTTCTGGTCAGATTGTGCAGCACCTCACTCGAGAGATGCCAGCTGCTGCATAGAAACAGCCCCCAGAAAATAATTCAGCGCTTTTGAGTTGTGCCCCCAGTTTGAGAGAAAGCAGTGAGGGATGTGGCTGTAAAACCAGAATTAGGTGGCCTATTTTTCTTCTGGGAATTTAAAATCTGTGCGACTTTAGGGTTTTACATAGACATAAATTGCTATTCAAGCCCTTGTTCTGTCTGAATATTTCAAACTTTGGCTGGTCCTGCCAATGAATAAATTAAATCAAACAGCAGCACTGCAGTGGAGGCAACACTTTTAGTCATAAAAGTCCAAACGTTCTCATAGACATAATTCTTGCTCTGAAAATATTGAAGGTGAAGGTTGTGATATCCAGAAGGTGTGCATCACATCCACTGAAAATGTACAGTACCAAAGGCCTTGAGGCACAGGCCAGTATGAGATTTTCATGGCTTGGAAAACCATGATTTATTGATACCGCAGTAAAATGGTACAGCACGAAAAATGTAAAAGAAAATTCATAACATAATCTAATCAGTTTTAATTAATAAAACAAGGGTAGAGTGCCTTCTCCGGGTCGAAGGGGGTGTCCTGCCCCAAGTGGAGGAGTTCAAGTATCTCGGGATCTTGTTCACGAATGAGGGAAGAAGGGAGCGGGAGATCGACAGGCGGATAGGCGCAGCGTCTGCCATGAAGCGGGCGTTGTACTGGTATGTCGTGGTGAAGAGAGAGCTGAGCCAGAAAGTGAAGCTCTCGATTTACCGGTCGATCTACGTTCCCACCATCATCTATGGTCATGGTAGATGACCATAGATGATGGTTATCATCTATGGTGACCATCATCACCATAGATGATGGTGAAGATGGTCATGGGTTAACCCTAACCCTAACCCTTGACCGAAAGAACGAGATCACGGATACAAGCTGCCAAAATGGGTTTTCTCCATAGTGTGTCTGGGCTCTCTCTTAGAGATAGGGTGAGAAGTTCAGTCATCCGGGAGGGACTCAAAGTAGAGCCGCTACTCCTCCACATCGAGGGGAGCCAGTTGAGGTGGCTCGGGCATCTGGTCAGGAAGCCTCCTGGACGCCTCCTTGGTGAGGTGTTCCGGGCACGTTCCACCGGGAGGAGGCCCCGGGGAAGACCCAGGACACGCTGGAGGGACTATGTCTCCCTGCTGGCCTGGGAACGCCTTGGGGTTCCCCCTGAGGAGCTGGAAGAAGTGGCTGGGGAGAGGGAAGTCTGGGCCTCCCTTCTTAAGCTGCTACCCCCGCGAACCGACCCCGGATAAGCGGAAGACAATGGATGGATGGATCTATTTGCAGCTGTGGAATGTAACCCAAAATTATTCATGGAAAACCATAGTTTATCTAAAATATTTGAAAGAAATTGCAACTTGGGAAACTGAAAAACATTGAGGCAATGCTACTTTGCTGTCATTTGTACAGCAGCCAATCCAAGAGTGCTATTTAGTTTCCTTGGCAGTGATTGGCTGAACCCTCAAGACAGGTGAGGAGGAAGACTGTGGATTTTAGCTTCCCTGGTTGTAATAAGAGATTTCCACTGTGCATAATAATGAATATTAAGGCATATTTGGTGCTTGAACTACTGAAACATGCAGTTAAAAGTGTTTTACGGGGGGTTTCAACTATTTGTAGATTTTAGCTATTTGTGTTTCCTAAACCCCATACATATCAGAAGTCTACAGTATAACCATGGGTAAAAAAAACATAAAAACATTTGTCCCTTTAATCTTTCATAAATTTCAAGTATTTCAAAATTTGTCTTTCTTGAGGATTTATCTTGTAATCACTTGAAAAGAGTGGTCTTCTTTCAGGCAGCTGACCAGCAGACAAAGGTTGGGAGAAGGGCTGTGAGTGGTGGGTAGCTGTGTTGCTGCCAGAGAAAACTGTTGTCTTTGCACTTTCTGGAATGTCTGACTTCAGCCATGAGCAGGCATCTGCCTTGCCATAAAATAGTAATTGTAGCAAAAATGATAAAGTGAGTATTTTGCTTAGCTTTACTTTTGAGATCATAAACTGTTGCTTCTCTTTGAATTTAGAAAGGCAAAAAAATAATAAAAGGCTGGAACTCTTAGACTGCTAATAATAACCAAACAATTCCATAGTCATAACAGTAAACGCCTTTTTCCAACCCTGTAGAAGAAGGTCCAAATGTCTTCGAAATCCAAAAACAAACCACAACTCAGGACTGGGTGGATGTAGGACCTTTTTACAGAGGGACTGGAACTTATGCCAAACAGCACATAGAAAAACAGCTCAAGCAGCCTGGAAGCTGCAGGGACCAATGTCCAGAGGCCCTGCAGAAACATCTACTAGAATCTACTCAAAATACAAAATAAGCTCATGCATGATGAAAAGCACAAATACAGCATGCAAAATCTTGAACCTATGATGAACTCATGAGTCATCTCAATATAAAAAGCCTCTGAAACTCAAGGAAAACTAAGCACAACTCATGACAGACACTTCGCAAATAACCAGCTTTACACAGTCTTTCTTCCAACAGCTGGTTGAAAAGACACAATGCACTGTTGTTATTTTTTAGCTAAATCTTTGAAAAAGATGAAAAATAAAGCAGCTGGTACATACAAAAACAATTTCAGGTCCAACAAAATAATAAGAAACTGTGAGCATTAAAACCTGGCATACAACAGTAGATGATCAACTAAAGACACATCCTTCAGGTCCCGTGTTGGATAGCTGGATTTATTTTTTCCTGCTTCTTAAAGGCATATTTGCAAAATTAATCTGATGTAGATAATTTTTTATGTCTTACACATCGTCTTTATTCCTTCACTGAGCTATAATTTTCATTTCTAAACACACACTGCTCAATATGCCAACACATTTGGGTGAAAGAACTGAAAAATGAGCAAAAAGAAAACAGCCAAATCTTTAACAAAAATGTGGACATACCTATTAATAACGGCCACTGCAAAAAGCTTATTAGAAAGTTTTGCTCTTACGAGGAGACATTATGGTTGGTAAAACTTTTTACAGTGAGCAGAGACTAAATTACTAGCTGTAGTTGTTGTTCAACAGCCACAGTTAGTATTCAGAGCAACACATAGACGTGAGTGAAAGGTATTTCTAAAGTGTATATATATGGATTACCATTAAAATGAAATACTAATGCACAGCCTTTCAATTTAATCGCAGTTCCAGGGAGTTAATTTACTGCAAAACAGTTTTTAAAATGTTGCACATACCGACTAAAAGATGGTAATGAGGTCAATTTATCTCTAAAATCAATGTTTCTCTGCTGCTCTCTGAATGCAAAGGAGCCTTAAAGATTATACAGAAAGCCACTCTGACTGGTTTTATGAATCTGTTTCTGTTTGCACAAAGGTCTTATTGATATAAGTTTAGATTTTCATACATATAAATATATATTTCTTAGATTACTTTTAAATAAATGAGTTAATTCAGTAACTCAAATAAATATTAATATGTAAGCTAGACATACATTACATAATCACAAAATAACACAATGAATGAATAAATAATTTGAGTATTTATATTATTTTTTAAATACATAAAAATAAGCACGGAAACAAATATTAAATAAAAAAATTATATAAAAATTTTAGTTTTTCATTGTCAATGTTTTAATACAATGTAAATTATTGTGTAATTTATCTTGTAAGCATTGTAAATGTTGCTTGTATTGTAAATTTATTATTATTATTATTATTATTATTATTATTATTATTATTATTATTATTATTATTATTAGTTTTATTGTTACTACTATTGCTACTACTACTAACTACTACTACTACTACTACTACTACTACTACTAATAATAATAATAATAATAATAATAATAATAATAATAATAATAATAATAATAATACAGGTTGTTCAAAGAGTCACAGTAACAATTTAAGCATTTCAAGGAGGACTTTAATGATTAAAATGATAGATAGATAAATAAATAAACAAACTAAATAGATAAATAAATACATAAACATTATTTTACACAATATTGCTTTTTTAGATTCATGTTAAACAAATTAATTATCATGCAGTCAATACATTATTTACCTACTACTCTTCTTATGTCTTTAATTCGTTTCTATTTGGACAGCAGCTGCATATCTATTTATTATATTACGGTCTCCGTTAGATTGTAGAAGTTTTTGCCTTTGATATTCCAACGAGTTTGATTTCATTTTGTTTGGATGGATTTCTACTGCCCCCTGGCGGAGATAAGAAGGTTCAGCCACACCAGGGGAGGCGGGTTCGCAGATAGAGATGCTGGACGGAGGATTTTCCAGATGTTCGGCAGAATTGAACCTTGACATGCAAAATGTGTTGATATTTGAAGGAAATATTGTCAACTTAAGAGATTCAGAACCATATCGAGTTGCAAAAGAGACCTTCAATAAAGGATCCATTATTTATTTGAAATTATAACACATTTGCTTCTTTCCAGCTGAATTATAATCAGCATCTGTTGCCTATATTTCCAGAAAGATTTCTGATTAGTGTTGGAGTCATGAGTGTCATGAAGAAGTCTTGCAGGCTCTCAGTTTGTTCAACAGATCGTGTTGTGGCCGTGCCTGCATGCATGTGGTTGCAGAGAAATCTTTTTCACACTTGCAGGGAACGCATGCGCGGAGAGGAAACCAACTGGTTTGTGTCAAGTCGGAGGCAGACGGATGTGATCGAGCTGAAAATCACCTGTATTCTGGCATTCATGGTGACACAGTAAGTAATCGATTTATTGGATAGTTTTTTTTTCACCCTATAACATGATCACGTTTGAGAAAATTATCGCATTTACGCTTTTTTTTTTCAAACAAAAACAAAACGCGGATAATTCAGGAGCATCTTTTTTCTGGATGTTCCAGCATCCATATAAATGTTCCTGAATTATTCATCATGACTTCTGTGTAATCGTCGCTAACTAAACCGATTTAGTCCCTTTCAGATTTTATTTTTCAGGGCTATTTGCCTAAAAGAAAAACACAAGAGGGAGGAAAGCAACATCTTATCAGCCCTTCTGATCAAATGATTTCATTGTATTTCTATAAATGGCCGCTCGCTTTGGGCTGAGAGCTATGCTTGTGTGTGCCATCACGCGTGCGTATCCTCCCGAGGATGCAACTGATGGATGCGATCTCTGCGGTCCAAGGAGTGACGCCGAGCCGCTGTCATAACCGCTCTCTGACAGAGAGGAGGGGAGCTGCTCCTCATGATGGGATTCTTTCTAGATTTTTTTTTTTCTCTTACCTTTCAGCATAATCCAGTTTGCTTTGGATGCATCTGACATTAGTTTCCTTTCCACTTTGCACTAAGATGTCTTAACAGAACCTTAAAAAAAACTGCACAGAAAATGGCATTGAATGTCTACAAAATGCATCTGCTGTAACAGGTGGAAACAAATAGAAGTTATTCTCAATAAATTGGAATATGATTAAAAAGGTAATTCAGTGAAAATGTAACTCAGATGTTACTTAGTGTCGTATGCTTTTTAAAGATGTCAGACAATTTAACTAATTTACTGTTAGCTTTAAAAAAGAGACAAAGAATAAAAGAGATACAGAAGCAACTGGGTTTAACCATACTTTTAGAGGACTGTTGTGCCAAATTTCACCCACCACACCAAAGATTTCTTACAAAACACTGGGGAACCTTTCCAGAAGTTGGTAACCTACCAAAATTACTCCAAGAGTCGACCAATGACTCGTCCTGGGAGTCACAAATGAACCATTTAAAGCACCGCAGACTTTAGTTGCCTCTGGTAAGGTCAGTGTTCCCGATTCAATAACAGGAGAGAGACTTGGGAAAAATACATTCATGGAAAAGTTCTAAGGACAGAGCCGTGGCTGAACAAAGTCTGAAAAGAAAGATAATACTCATATGCCCACCGCCAACTGGATGGTCTTCAAGATTTTAGGGAAACATTCTATGAACTGAGGAGACAAAAAAATTTTTTTAGGAAAACATGGATCTGGACAAATCTGATAAAAACTAGCACAGCATTTCAGAAGATCATCATGTCTATAGTCAAACATCTTGGTGGTGGTACCGTGATGGTCAGGAGCTGCACATAGCCAACAGAACCACAAATTTGACTCTAGTAGAAAGTCCTGAAGAAGAATGTCTATCCCTTAGTTCATGAGAACTACAATTCAAAGCACATCAGTGAGTCTACCCTGAATTCAAAATGCAAAAAGAGGAAACACGAGCAGGAGACAAAAATAATTAAACTAGACAAATCTCAAACAAGCTGTCCCATCAACTGGTCTAAAGTTTAAGATCATAACGAAGCAAAAACAACATAAAAAACCTCAAAAAAAACTAGAACTCAAAGTGTCAGAAAAGGACTCAGTAAGTAGCCCAACTGTTTCTGTTGATCACTTCAAACATTTTCTTAAAGATGCTTGTTTCCGTTATGCTGATGTGAAATGTTGGAAGACGCCTTCACAAAGGGCATCCATGGTCTGGAAGTTCATAGACTTCTAGTGTCTGAATGTTTGAATGTTTCCAGTGTAGATCAGTTAAACATGCAGGACAGTTCTCTTAGACAGTGATCTGCCTAGAGATAAAAAATAAGACTTTTTTTTCTTTTTTACTTTTTTGTCTAAATCCACTAAAATTCTTTTCAGAAATTTAACCAAAACCTTGTCAGCAAGAGGCCTTGATGCGCAGCAATCCCATCATTTTCAAAAACAAGAATGAGTTTTTCTTTTGCCATCAGGGAGTCAGAAGTGTGAATGGCTAATAGAAATTGACATGACATCCAGATATTAGAGCAAATTTCGTAGAAGGATGGATGGATGGATTGATTTGCCTTTTAACCCAATCTAATGTGATCCTATTACCATTTTAATACTCTCTTCTTGTGTCACCTTATTCCTGTCAGAACTGCTCTTTATGCTTTTACCATCTTCCAGTGAAAGCTCCAACCTCTCTCTAACCCTGTGGCACTCCTCTGCTTGCAGTCCATGGGCTCAGAGCGGGCGGAGATGCGCAAGAGACAGATGCAGGTTCATCAGGAAGCAGCTGCCAGTGTCCTCCAAGCGCGCCACAAAATGGGAAACACCCCCACCAACGCTTCAAACGCCTGCTGCTTCTGCTGGTGCTGCTGCTGTAGCTGCTCCTGGTAACAGACACACACCACCATTGGGACTAGCAACCAATGCTAAATATGATTATAATTAATGTTCTTTGTTCAGACTAACGTTAGAAACCATTTTTGTGTACTAGTTTTATTGCAGTCGGATTGCCTTGCAGATGAATGTAACTGCATTTTTCAGGCTTTTGGGATAGACCGACAAAGAGTAGCGTAGGACTGTGAAATGAAAGAGAAATTATACTTGGGTTTTAATACTTTTGGAGATAAAAAGCTGAAAAAGTGTTTTGCATATGAATTCAGCTTCAGACAAAACCCTGAATTTCATCTGAAGAAATATAACCCTGCAGCATGACACCTCCACCACCATCCTCCATTGTGGGCATGGTGTTCTTTTCTTTACAATGAGCAGTGCCTTTTTTCCGATCCCAAATACTGAAAAGTTCCAGTCTTGCTCCTTCAGACCATAAAACATTCTCCAGCAAAGTTTGGGGAGATGTTAGCCAGGACCAGATGGTTTCTTTAGAAGGAAAAAGTTCCATCTTTCAGCCCTACTTCTTAGGGTTGAAAGATCGCACTCTACTCCACCCTTCCTCCCAGAACAACAGGACGTCAGTGGTCACACGCAGAGCCGTCTCCAGAGATTTAACCTGTTTTGCAGTTATCAGTGGCTGACTCGAGCTTCCTCTGGGAGCAGCCACCCTAATGCACTTCACAGGAGATGAGTAATTCATTTAATCTCTACTTGTATATGAATTTGGTTTTAATCATTGCACAGCAGCCACATTCCCAGTTGGGATGGCTCGCGGGGGACTCTCACCTGAACCAATTACTCCGGGGCCAGCTGCTGCAATAGAAGCGGCGAATTGCTTTTAATTATGCACAGGTGAGACCCACAGGGGCAACAAGGTAGTTGACACATTTTATTATTGACGCAGGTGGTCCCAGCGGATCGGCGTGAACCTGCCATACGTGCTGAGTCAATTTGAATGAGGAACAAACATCAGTTTGTCTACGCAATTCCAGATAAATACCTGGCTGCGTAAATGTTTTAAGATGCTCGCTTTCACTTTGCATCAGAGGAGTCAGAGCTGATGCAAAAATTACATTTCAGAGTGGTCTTGATCTGTTGTTCAGAATCAAAACTCATTGGCCAAGATTGTGTGCACAATGGAGGAATTTGACTTTGGCTTCAAGAGCTGACTTAATAAAGTAATGGATAAAAGAAATAATATATAAAGGTATTTAAAGCCAATTTTCATATAGAAAGAAAGAAAGAATTAAAGGAAGAAAAAGAGAGAGAAAGATAGAAGGAACGGAAAGAAAAATAGATGTGGGAGTGCAAAGATTCTAATTTTGGTTCACAGCAGTGGCTGACTTCTCTGGCTGTACAGTGTTCATTGTGTTCATCAGAGAGACAATCTGGGGGAAGAAACTGTCTCTGTGGCTACTTATTTTTGCAAATCCAGCCTTGAAAGCCTGACCTCAAGATAAAGATTTAAACTGTTTGTGTCCAGGATGTGCGGGTTCTGTAGGGATGTTAACCGTCTTTCTCCTGACTCTGTACCTGTACTGTAATACAAGTGCTAGGCGGAGTTCTGGACTGAAAATAAGTGAAATACCAGCCAAAGTCCAGCGATGGGACTTTATGTGACAAACCAGCACAAAGCACATAACTGTGAAGTGGAAGGAAAATAGAATGCGGTATTCAAAATTTGTTCTTTGCAAGATTGATCAAGTTTGGTCTGGATGGAGAACAATCCTAACTCTAACCGTATCAACCACATATCATTGATCAATTTTAGGTTTCTGGGTCAAATGTGAAAGAAAATTGAAGGAGCTAAAGGTTTATAAATACTTTAGTAAGGTCATTGTAAAGTCTGTCTGCTTTGAAGCAATATCTTGGGAATTACTCAAGATGTTAGTCAACATTCTTGGTTTTACAAGCAAAAAGATGGGATTAAATATTCCTGCTGTTGTTTTGACTGCTCAGACATAATACCTCCTCTCAATCTTTTCAGCTTGACTGTTAGAGGGGACGAAGAAACCATACAGAGGTCAACATTTGAGCAGCAGCCAGAAGGAAACTCCAATTGCGAAGAAAGGTAACTCCCACTGCCCTCCTCTGAAAATGACTTTAAGGAAACCAAACTATCTTTGCAAAACGAATTTGTCATTCATTCCTCAGCCCCAAACCCACTGTGGACGAAGCTCGCTCCTGGGCAGTGTCGTTTGAGAAGCTGATGAAAAGTGCAGCTGGGCGAAGCTGCTTCAGGCAGTTCCTGAGGACGGAGTTCAGCGAAGAGAACATGATGTTCTGGCTTGCTTGCGAGGATCTGAAAAAAGAGACAAATAAGACTGTGGTGGAGGAGAAAGTCCGCCAAATATACGAGGACTTCATCTCCATTCTGTCCCCAAAAGAGGTGAGACAAAGAAGTTGAGCAAGTCAAAGAGGAGGTGTAATCCTGTTAAATTTAGCGACAAATTTATCAGGAAATAGTGGACAAAATGAATCATCTAAAAAGGTAATAACTTTATTTGATTTGTTTGGGATTAATGTGCCCTCTGCCTTGTTGTTTTTATTGTAATATAAATTAAAGTTTGAAGGATTTCCTCCAACTGAAAATCTGTTCTTGAACATTTTTACATCAGAGCATGATGTGTTGCTTTTTGAGTTCTCTTATTTACCTGCAAAATGAGGGAATGATGGAAATCGAACGATTTCCATCATTCCCTCATTTTGCAGGTAAATAAGTAATCAGGGATGGGTGTGGTTAGTGAACTTGAACAAAACAATGTAGCTTGGAAAGTCTTTTTACCCTAATAAATCATTTGAAAAAAAACCCAAAACTTTTTGACTTTCCTTATACGTCGTTTAATTCAGCATCTCACCATTTCCTTGCCCTACAGGTCAGCTTGGACTCCCGTGTACGAGAGGTGATAAACCGCAACATGCTGGAGCCGACCTCATTAACGTTTGACGACGCTCAGCAGCAGATCTACACGTTGATGCAGAGAGACTCATACCCTCGCTACATAAACTCGCCTGCGTACACAGATCTGCTGAACAGCTTGGAGGAGCCTCCCCCCGAGCCATAAACTCTCTCCACTTCCACACCGTTAGCTTTTCAGCGCATGCATCCCCCCCAAACACACACATACTCAAACAAAAGGAGGAGCTTTTGTGTAAAAAGTCAGAGACCTGCTATTTAGAGAAAGACAGACAGGAAAATGAACCCAGCTGAAAGCCAGTCTTTATCCAGCTGATAACTGCTGTTTATTTCCGCATGATTAGTGGATTTCCAAATCCTTCAGAGCAACCAAGAACAAAAGCTAGGTTTGGCATCTGTTACTGTATTTGTTCAGAAAACATATCTATATTTTTATACATATATAAATATATATAAATATATTCCCTAGCGCTTGACATTGCACTTTTCTACCTTATTTAAAGCGGGAAAGCATGTATCTGTGAGCACTGCATTTGTATTTAGGTATATTGTGAGCCTTAATGCATATTCAGTTCTTGTAGAAACTTGTAGGTTTTATTTAAATGTACCTTAGGAAGAAAGGAAAGTGCCTTGGATCAACATCTTCTACACAAGCACCTTTTAGTCCGACGTGAACGGTGCGACAATGACTTCACATGTTGGTGCTTTCAGCTCTTCTCAAAGATATATATATATGAAAGGTTTTTACAACTCGACGAGCTGATACCCAGAGATCGATCTCGTCTGTGTGTTTCAATACTGTGATATTAGTTATATATTTAATTTTAACAGAACAGGGAAAAATATGCTGAATACATGACCATGAACACTGATATATTTATGTATGATAAAAAAAGGGAATTTGTGTGAAATAGCTATTTGAATTCTCACGAATTAAATAAAGCACAATCATATGTTCTTGCTCTCATTGATATGAGCATTAATTAAATGTTTTGTGAATTCTTTATTGGGCTGCCTTAGTGACCCATTTGCACCCCTTAACCAGCTAGATATACAGAAGCTTATATGAATGCATTATGTGCATCAGTACGGTTAATCTGGTGCTTTTCATTATTTCATGTTTTTTTCTCAAAATTTAAATGGACTCCCTCTACTTTTTGGTTTAATCTCACTCTAGCAAGTTGCACTATGGTCAGATGGATTTTGTTGCCATCAACAAGCTTCTAATGTAATTCTGCCGGATATTTGACCACTCTTCTTTGCAGAATCAGCCGAGCTGATTTAAATTAGCATGTTTACTGTGAGGGGTAGGGTTGAGGTCTAATGGAGTATTTCACTGTTTGTTGGCAACTAAAGCAATTAAATCAGTTCTAAATCAAAATCTATAATAGCTGAACTTCAAAAACTCGGCATGGATTTTTCTAAGATAAATATAGTTCTTAAAGCAGTTTGTGATTAACAAATGCAAGTCTAGGTAAAACCTTAAGGAGAATCTGGAAGCCAAAAAAAGTAGTACTGAAATGGCCCCTTTTTTATTCTGCAATGCCTGCACATTTACCTGTCGGTTTGTACTCAACTCCAAAAATAACAATAAAATAGTGCGGCAAATCAAAAGTAACTGGCATGATCTGAAAGTGAAATATTGTAAATTTCTAGTTTTTTGTTTTTTTTTTATCTTGAGAAAAAGAAAAACATCAGGAAATGCAAGCTCTGTCTTTGACACCTATCCAGATTGGGCTGTAACCCAATCCGAGTTTACTTTCAGTAGGATTCAAAAATACTCCCTCTGCCAAGGGAAATGCAAAATATTTTTACTATTATTTGTTACAGTCTTGAGAACAGAAAATAAATAAAAATGGAATCGGCACATCAAGGAAAATCTGTACCATCCAGAAAATGCCTGATCACTACATCTCGGCAAAACGGCAATTTTGCTAAAGCAACTTGTGTAGCCAAAGGAATATGTCGCTCATAAATACATTTATTTGAATATCAAAAGCTTTTTTTTTTTTTTTTTTTTACAACAGCCCATTTATTGTGAGAGTGTCAGTATTAAACTTAAAAAGTTTAGCCTTAGTTATTATAATACATACAGTTCCTGCAAAAATGGCTCGTCTCAGTGGCAACATGCTTTGCAATCAAGCAGCTAACGTTCCTCTACAGTAACACTGAGTGGAGCTTGTGGCTCCAGAGGAGATGCAGCATTGTCTCAGTCACGCCCTTCTGCAGGCTAACAGGAAACCCCGGGTCTCTCTGGGCCTATGGAGCAGCAGCAAAAATTTACTGTCAAGTACAGTTCCTGGTCGTAAGTCCACCAAGTCTTTGAGGAGTCGAGACCAAAGGACTCGGACAGCACTGAGTCAGTGAGTGGGACCACTCACTGGTCGCTGATGGCAGGAAGCTGCTTCTCTATGAACCGCTTGACATCGATCATTTCCTGCGGAGGAACAAAAAGATGCAGACTGTAACGCCAACTGAATGAGAGGTGCTACTGCTTCTCAGAGAGGACTGCCTGCAGACTGACCTCTGGACAGGCACTGTGAGGTAGACCGTGGTACGATTTAAAGGTGACGTTGGCAGGGTTGATGAGGCTTTTCATCTTCTCCGCCGTCTGGGTGCCGAACATAAACGGGACGAGGGGATCGGAATCCCCGTGGCACTGGAGGACATGCATGTCCTTGTTAGCACTGTTGGCAGCCGCCTGAGAATAGAAGAGATTAGGATTGTTTTTATGATCCGATTATGACAGATTATGAGCAGGAAGGGAAAATCCCTGCAGCATGGTTTCATTAAAGGGACGGTTCAGGAAAAAAAAAGAAGTGGCTTACATGCTCATTTTTAAGAAAATTATTAACTGTCAAAATCATGTTCTGCAAGTTGTGCCTGCTACGCTCACTCTTACTGATTCTGACACTGCATTTAAATGAAACTGTAAATGTAGAGGCGCTGTTGGTTTTCTACCTCAGGGAAGGATTTACGGAGGGGAAGCCAACAGCTCAGCGCGACCACACCGGCAAGCTTCTGCTGAGATGTCAGAGCCGTGTACAGAGACAACGCTCCACCCTGAGAAAAACAAACCCAAAACAAATCAGTAATTTCTATTTGATTAAATTCACCCGCAGAGACAACAAACATCCACAAAGGGAGGAGAAGCTGTGTCAAAGGTCAAATAAAAGGATGCAGATATTATGGTAGACATTGGTGGATGGATAGAAAGTTTAAATAATGCAATGGATAGAGAAAAAAAAAAGTCTGGCGATACAAATGTATTCCCATACTTTTCCTAGTGTATGTATTCTTTTTAATCAATAAAATAATTAGTTTCACCAGAAACAGACAAAGACCACCTGGTAGTTACTGAAATTAGTTGTGATCTTCTGACACACTATGAAAATAAAAATATGTGACTATGCAAGCTTCCACAAATAATCTGGAGTTATGTTCCGCAGAAAAATCTGTGAACACTGAACCACAAAATTGATGGGGTGCAGTTATTGTTGATCGCATACTTGTGGAAAACCAGGAGCCTAAATAACACTCACACACTTTCTACAAATGAAACGCCTACCTGCGAAAATCCACCCAGGAGAATTCTGTGTGAAGGTATCCCATTCTTCACTTCTTGATCTATCATAGCTTTAACTGCACAATGAAATGGAAAAAAAAAACAACCTTATTATCAGAAGACATGGGAGTAAAGTTTTTCAACCATTATTTAAACTTACCGTTTTCAGATGCTCTCTTGATACCAGTCTCGTCTTCATCGGCCTCTGGACTCAGCCCGTAGATATCAAACCTATAAGTGGTGGAATAAGCATCAGAATCGCTGTGAAGTACGGATACACTGATATGAAAATATGATTCATCACTGTCACATGAACTAGCAAATACCACCCGGCCAACCCCCTTCCAACCAGCAACTAGATGGAAATAAACATTGGTTACTTAAATTAGCTGCTGATATTAATGTTGATCTGTGATTGAGCAAAAGTTTTTTTTTTTTTTCCTTTACAGTAAACACACCACATCTAAGGGGTAGAAGATGTGACTCCTAAGTGTGGATGTTGTTCACTGTAAAGAAAGAGAACTAGAAAATTATGAAGAAGCATATTTCATGTTTATACATGACATATGAAGAAGCACAAAAGGCTTTTAACAGCTTCTGGACAAATCTACTTAATACACAAAGAGATTGCGGCTTTAATTAAGCTAATTTTTCTAATTATTAATACAGTTAAATGAGAGTTTTATACTTATTTTGTCTGGATTTTTTTTTTTTTTGCTGTTGTTGTTAAAAAGCAAAACTGTGTAACAATTGCTACTTTTCACACAAAAGTTGTCACCACATCCGTTTCTGGTATTCTCTAAATACACAGTTATTTTAATTTAATCTTGTAAAGAAAAAGTTTTCTGCTGGAAATTTTACACATCAAAATTTTGAGGAGTACAAAGATTGTGAGCAATAATGCAGGTTTTGAAAGGAGTGAAGAAATTTGCTTTAATTCTATTTAATTGAATTTATGAATAGCAACCTGATCTGGATCAACACCTGCAAAATTTTAGTCAATTTGTAGATTTTCATTGATTCGTTTAAAAGTCATCTACATGTAATTGCTCAATTTTTCCACTTACAAAATATTGATGACACAAAATATCAGGGGGAAGTGAAGTATTTCTCTGTTATCTATAATTCTAAAAAGCAAACTAAGTCATCAGGTAAAAAAACCTGATGACTTAGTTTCAGTCATCACTGATCACAAATCAATCACTGATTGTGATTTTTGATCAAATTTGCTCAATTTCAAATTGGTGCACCTCCTAAAATGTGCCCTGGAAACTCAATCTGCACTTTTTCATACCATTAAATAAAAACAAACATTAACATTCTGGAACTCTGAATTTCTTCAAAAATAAATACATAATAAAAAAAATCAATCTGGGTCCTCACCATGAAGGCATGGACATCCTCATGTTCAGAGAAACAGGCATTGTAGGACTGCAGGTTCAGACATGATTGCAAAAATTAATGCGAGTAGCAGTGCAAGTGAAGGTACTGAATGTATTAAAGGCATAATTTGCTCTACAAACACACCAGGAGAACTTACGCATGTGGACAGATGTATTTCACATGAGGTATTCTAATGCCTTCAAATGCCTCTGCCCATCCGTGCCTGTCAAATTTGAAACAATAACAAACAAATCAAGCAGAAGCACCGTTAGCTTATCTTTAACACCAATTATTCTGAGTCTGATAAGAAAGCAGGAAGACTTACCCGGTATCACCAAGGCCATGCAGAAAAATGACCTATAAATCAGAACATGCACGTCTGTAAACACAAGGTGGAGACTAGCAGCTGTCAAATTTTTAGCAGCTTCTGTAACTGTTTAAAGGCAGCAACTGAGGATTTGACCGACTTTAAATAGAAAGTTTGCTCTCTGAAACGGCTCTATTACTCACCGCCGCAGTGGCTTTCCGGGCAGCAGGCACGATGGCAGGTAAAGGCGCTGACATGTTGTTACCGCACATACAGCGCTGAGGCAGCCACAATTTAGCTGATCTCGGCTAAACACTGACACTAAGCAGGTGTTTAGGCGGTAATACAAACTATAGCTGAGGAGAATATTTTAACTGAGGAAACTGGTGAAAGGTACCCGGCCTCCTTTTGCCAACAGAAACCCTGAATTTTCTTTTCTTGAAGTTGAATTCCGTGAGAAGACAAACGGTCAGCTGGCTCTCCAGAAGCTACCAGGACGCTGTTTTCCAACTGACTGGGCTGTTTTAGTCCCGCCCCCGGTGCTACCTGATTGGTTGTTAACTGATCCTCTTTAACAATGCAAGTTATTCATTGGTTCTGGTCAAACCGAGTTAAGTCCTCTGGTGAATAAACACCAACTTAACCTACAAAATAATGGCACTGAATATATTTGATGGGCATATACTACTACTACTACTACTGCTAATAATAATAATAATAATAATAATAATAATAATAATAATAATAATAATAATAATAATAATAATAATAATAATAATAACAGTTTACACCATGTTTTATGTTTACATGATGAAAGCATAGAACAAACAAAAACTATTACGTTATAAAGGAAACGTAATAGTTTAAATACAGATTACAATTAATGATGTTTCATATGTTTTTACCGCAAGGGGATTTAAAATATGCTGCATCCTATCCTTAGGACCAGTTGTCCTACGGATAGGTGATTAATAATAATAATTTAAAGTATTTGATTTCTTTTCAAATCTTTATATTTATTTGCCTATTCATCTTTGTAATTGTTGGCTGTACTTCTATATTTTCAATGACTGAATATGGCTTTAACATGATCTGGCGCCCCCTTGTGGCAGCATTCCTGCAGTATCTTCGCATCCATGATAGCAACTTATTTTATGTCTTGCTGAATTTGAGCCACTGTTTAACAGCATAATGTTTTAGTTTCTAAGTATTTGCTTTGTACAGCACAAACTTGGTTTTATGGAGGCCTTGAACGATGGCAACTTCGAGTGACATGCTTTTAATTTGAAACAACCTATGGCTCTAAAGAACAATCACATCCGCTGCCATGTTGTCACGTGACCTTGTGTCCTTGGTTTGCTAGCTTGACATGTGAGCAGCAGAAACATGTCTCTCCCTAAAAAACCCGGCGGTAAAGCACTGGACGTTTTGCAAAATCTACCGAGAATAACTTTAGCAAATTTACGTCCTGAACCAGGAGCAAAGAAGAATGTAAGCTTTATTTTCCTTTCCTTTATTGTGGCTACCGTTAGCAGCTAATATGCTACAATAATAGCATGACATTTGCTTGCTTTATAAGGCAGTGCATCAGCTTATCTAAAGCCGTTGTTATTTTGCAGGAAAAGCGTCGGGGCAGAGGACAGCACGGAGGTAACAGGAGCGGGAGAGGCCACAAAGGAGAGCGGCAGAGAGGGACCAGACCTCGGCTGGGCTTCGAGGGGGGACAGACCCCCTTCTACTTGAGAATTCCTAAATATGGCTTCAATGAAGATCACAGGTAAACAAAAGAAACTGTTTCTTGACTTGTTTAAGTTCAATATTAGTGGCACATAAAATGCTAATAGACTCTGAGTGTCATTTGTTAAAAATGCACCGATTGCTCTCAGGGTGAGCGGAATCAACCGATCTTTAGCATGTCAGGGTTTTTTTTTTTTTTTTTTTTGTTACACCACAAAGTAACTTACAGGCAGAGATTTTCTTTAAGAGTAACAAGTGGTATTAATATCACGAAGGACATTCAGCATACACAGTTTCTTTGGTAAGTCTGCATTTACCTGGTGACTCATGCTTACTCGAAAACTGATTATCAGCTCTATAAGCCATTTCAAGTCTTTTGACTATGAAAATGTCATTGTTCATATCGGAATTGCCAATAAGCTCTGATTTTCATTAAGGTTGTGTTTAATAATTCCTGAACCAACAGTATCAGGTGTTGTAAGAACATTTCTGTTGTTGTTCCTTTACAAGTCGCCGTCCACAATACCAGCCTTTAACGTTGAAAAGACTGCAGTACTTGATTGATTTGGGTCGGGTCGACCCATCACAGCCCATAGACCTGACCCAGCTCGTCAATGCCAGAGGAGTCACCATCCAGCCGCTGAAGAGGGACTATGGAGTCCAGCTTGTTGATGAGGTAATTTTAGATTCATTGTCAATGTACTACAGCTGGAGGTGGTTCTAGAAAGTATTTACTCAGAGAAGATGAATATAAATGCATGCCACACATTTACCATTTTTATTTGTAAATTATTTTTTTTACATTGATTTAAAATCAGTGTTTTTTTAAATCATTGACAAATATATGCCACTTTGTGTTGGTCCGTGACATAAAAACCCAGTAAATGACACTCAGATTTTTATTTGATGCATGACACAATGTGAAAATGGGATGAATACTTTTGCAAAACAATGGATCTTAAGCAAGATCACATCAACAGTTATAATATGTTCAGCTAAATTAATATATGTTCAGCTAAGTGAATATATGTTCAGCTAAATGAATATATGTTCAGCTAAGTGAATATATGTTCAGCTAAATGAATATATGTTCAGCTAAATGAATATATATTCAGCGTTTGGTGGATCGTTAAATTTGGACATTTTATACTGAAAACATCACAATCGAATGCAATAAATAAACTGTTAGAAACCTAACATAGACTTGTACTTTATTCAGCTTTTAAACATGTATGAAAGTGAAGAAAATTGAAGGTTTTAAGGAGATTAATATTAGATAAAATACCACCAGCAGGTGGCACCACCAGCAGGTGGCGCCACCTGATGGTTTTGTGACTAATGAAGAGACGCCTTGTCGACTTCTGATTTTCACCCTTTTCCAGTTCTTATGTATTTTCCATTTCTTTCAGGGTTCTGACATTTTTGCAGCAAAAATCAACATTGAGGTTCAGAGAGCAACTGAAGGAGCCATAGCTGCTATCGAACGGAACGGAGGCATCATCACTAACAGCTTCTACGATCCCATAAGTCTCGGTAAATAAACAATAATAATGCAGCTAATTTATCGCAGTATTTATTTTCTTTTTTTAATGAAAGGCATGCCAATGTATTATGTTTTCACAGGAATCCTTATCAAGCCAGTCCCGTTCTTCATGAGGGGGCAGCCGATCCCGAAGCGGATGCTGCCGGGAGAGGACATGGTCCCGTATTACATGAGTGCTGAAAACCGGGGTTACTTAGCAGATCCGGAAGAAATCCAGCAGGCCCGCCGCGCCCTGGCGCAGAAGTACGGCTACGTGCTGCCAGATATTTCAAAGGATGAACTGTGTCACATGCTGGCCATGAGGAAGGATGTTCGACAGATCTTCTTTGGCCTGTCTCCAGGCTGGGTCATTAACATGTCGGAGAAGAAGATCCTAAAACCAACCGATGAGAAACTACTGCAATATTACTCCTCATAGGTGTTCACATCTTTAAACTGTTATTTTATATGCCTGAATTAAACATCGTCTCAAAAATTACGCTGATCCCATCTGGAGTTATTTTCGTGACTGAACACTCTTGTGTCCCGGCAAAGCTGCATGATGGAAGGAACGTGAACTGTAACAGGTGAGGGGGAAATAAGGAAAATAAGATAACTCAAAGAATGAAAACAGGAAACAGATGCCTGGTGATGTGTGTTACTTGTGAAATGGCTTTGCATAGGGGCCCTACAAGGGGGAGTTTGAAATTAGTCATATGCAGCTGTATCCTGGAGTAGACGTTCAAAAGATCCATCTACCCCCTCTAAACTCAGCCCCCACCCCACATACACATACACCTTTTTATTGAAGACAATCACAGCAGTAACATTTTGATATGAAGACAGTTTATTCAGTTAGCCAAATTACATCATATGTGTATTTTAATAGTCTACATCTTGATAATACTGTTTTGTTTTTAATGACTCCATGGGGTTGAAATGTCAAACTATAAATAACTTTTATATCAAAAGGAAGCATGCAGTGCCCTGCCAAACGTTATTTATACATGTATAATCACATATTTAAAAGGGTTTTATTGACATTTCAGATGATAAACCAACAAACTAATTTTGAAGTGAATGCAAAATTCAGATGTAATATACTTGGTGGTGCAGATGGTACACTATTATGTTGCACCAAGAAGTTCCTGGGTTCAGATCCCTGCCTTAGGTCTTCATGGACTTTTCATGTTGGGTAAAATCATGGGTGTTTGGTTAATTGGTCTCTAAATTATATTTGATAATGTGCATGCATAATTGTTTGTTCTAGTGATGGATTGTTGATCTGTGCATGTTAAGTCTCACCTTTTGCTCAATAACCAGATGGGCTCAAGTTCCTTGCAGATATAGGCAATGGTTCCTGATGTCATAAATTCAATTTCAGTGCAACCAACTACTTTTGTAAGATGTTTACTTTGTTAGAGTCCACACATGTGCAATTCAAGAGAAGAAGCCAAGAGGCACTGGTCTGTACTCAAATCTACAGGAGTCATGAAAAAGTGGCAAAATGAAGTCTGCTGAAAGAAGACCTTACGAAGTAATGGTTGTAGTTTTCCATTCAAACAGGAATCGTGGAAGAAGGGGCTCTAGCAGATGAGACCAAATTATGATTATATGATTATTTTGGTTGACATACAAACCACTTTTAATGATGGAAAACTTAACACACCATCTCTAGGGGAACATGCTGTGGGTCTCGTTTTCTTCAGCAGGGAAAGGGAACAGAGTTGATGGGAAAATGAATGAAGGTAAACACCCGTTAGAAGCTTCAGAATACTTCAGACTGGGAAGGAGGTTCACCTTCCTAGAGGACAAATTAAAAAATACTTTATTTTACAACAACTTTAAATATAGTCATGGAATGATTTGGATTAAAACATAGTTGTGAGACTGATTGACCCAGTCAAAGTCTGGATCAAAATCCAATTGAGAGTCTTTTTCACAGATGGTTTACATCCAATCTGACTGAGTTTGAGCTACTTTTTCTCTACATTAGTGGTATTTCACTCCAGATCCGGTGTCCTTGGTCCAACATGAGTCATCTGGCCAAATTACTTGCCTTTGATCTCATTATTTGACTCAGAGATTTTTTGAAGCAAAATGCATCTAAAAGTTGCAGGATACCGAACCTTGAGAATGCTACACAGTCTGTATTTGGGGGCTGTAATTTCTGGGCGTTTTAATCCTTATATATCCCTCTTTTAAATTAAATCAAGATTTCCTAAGTGAGTTACATGACATAAGACAGTTTGTACTATGGGAAATGGTAAATATCAGACCGTCTGAGTCAAAGGTCTCACTTTGATGACTCTGCTTGTGGTTCCCTGAGTGTTTTCCTGAGTCCAAACTGTCCAATAAGCTTCACAGGTCGAGGATACACACACACACACACACACACACACACACACACAGTGGGCCCCGCCAGGAAAAACCAACCCAAATCCTTACAGCATAATACTTTAAATAAATCACGCCACAGGAAAGAAACAGCACAATCATTGTTTATGGCAGAGCTGCGGCGCTTATCTTCAAAGCAGCAGATCCTTTTGAATTTGTATCAGGTCTCAGACGAGCAGCAGCAGCAGAAAGAGAGGAGTGACTGAGGCACAAACATTAATCCAGAGGGCCTGCAAGAAAACAAGGGGAGAAAGGGATGCTATTAATTCACTTTGGCCACAATAGATTTGTTAGCTTCTTTCAGGCGCGTCCTCCGTATAATCCAATGTCTGAGTCTAACCAGTTCACACGTTTTTAATTAAACATGCAGCAGAAGCAGCAGCAGGGCAAGACTGCTGCCATGAACGAGCCATTTAGGACGGATTGTCTCACAGGTCTGAGACTAGTTTCCATTAATAATTAGGTCTAATTACAACTAAATGTGACGCTGTTGTCTGCTGGCATGTGGGATCGAGCCCAGGCTCTGATTCATGAGAGCTGGGATGTTAACCTACCACCGAGCCTCAATCAGTGCGTGGACAATAAAACACTCTGTAGATCTCCTCAGTTCAGCAGATAAAGACTCTTATCAGAGCTGAATACAGTTCCTAATTTACAAAGAATAGGGCTGCTCCTGAGGCATGAGTGGAGCTTTGAACTGATTACAGCTTGAGGTGGAAAGGAGCTAGACTGATGATTGATGGCTGGGTGCAGGCATGAATCACATTTCTGAGCTGACTTAACAGGAACATGCACAGTGGTACCAGATAATGTATTATTAGTCTACAATTACTACCAACATAGTGGGTTTTTAAAGAAAACCTGCAACACCACACCATGGTAAATTTCAGTAATATATGTAATCAGTCCAGACAATAAGTTTAAGTACTTTAAACTTAAAAAGTTTAAGTTACTTAAACTTTTTAAAGTTATTTAAAACGTTTAAGTAACTTTTTAAGAGGTTTTCCTATTGTCACTGAATCTAATCCTAATCCATTTAAAGTCTCATCCTTTTCTATTCTTCCTTGCTAATAATGACTGCTATGCTTGTTTTTAAATTGTATTTTTATTACTTTAATTTCCACTAAAACCCAATTTAATGCTCAATGGAAACGGTTGCTTCTGTATTAAGATGCTAGGTTTCCCACCAAGTTTTGCTTTGCTTTGCTGTTTTTTATGTATATTTTGTAGCATTTATTTACAGTAATCAGAGAGGAAATGAGCAGAGAGAGAAGGCCTCCTTACATGTGGCGTCGGCTCTTCTTCTACACCAAATGGCACAAGTAAGTTTGACATTAGCATCAGCGCTTTTGACAGATTAGTTAAAACTGGATCAATTTTTAAATGTATCCTAACCAACTTTACACACCATAAACTAAACACAGCCAAGATTTGCTGATTACCAGAAATAACTGCCTGGTTAAGACTCTTAACTTGCAAGTTTCACTAAATTCTACTGAAGATGCTAAGGAAAATTAAATAAATAATGTTAGAAGTTGTTCATTTTTAACATTATGCAGAAGCTAATTTACTTAATTAAAATTTTCATTATTTTGTCAACTATAGCACTTTCTAAAATTTATTTTTACAGTTTAGCGTTTCAGTTTTGCATGCTCTTATGCACAAATAAGGCATGCACTTTGCCCAACCTGGTAATAAGTCTGACTCTGAGCTGTGACTGAAGTTCGACCTGCATCCTGTTTCTGCTCAGGGCTGGGAGGGGCATCATTGTATTCTGATAATGTTACCATGTTAAGCCTGTTTGCACCATGTAATCCTCTCAGTGGGTCTGATGTTTAAGGCTGGACCGGACCAGGCCGGGCCGGGCAGGGTGCTGTTTACACAGGGGTGTGTGGAGGCTCACACTCACCTCTGTGGGTCTCGGGTCAGCTCCAAACATGGAATGGAGTGTATCTTGATGCTGGCCTGCTGAGTCCATACAATACAGCACAAAACACACATTCCCCATGCTGCGAAGATCATAGTTACCTGAGACAACACTGTTATATCCTCTTCACACCTTTATGAAACAATGCAGCTCTTTATGAATCACTCATTGTCATGGGATGGAGCTGGAATACAGAGCTTCATTAGCGGGATTTTTCCACATCCCTCTCCAGAAGAGGCTCGTCAACATGGAAGACCTTGCAGCTGTGTTAGCTCAATATCCGTGATGGAAAAAAGGCGGAGAATTAAAATATTTCAGCTGCTTCTGCTTCATCCTTTTTGAAAATAAAACCACAAATCTTTTCCCCCTAAAGCTGTAAAATTTGTCCCATATATCCGAAGCAAGCTGCTCCCTTCATGCGGCTGCAGCAGGAGCGCTCACCTCCACCTGTGCGCAGCCTGAACATCACTGAAGGCAAAGAGAAGACAGAGAGGAGCGTCCCATATATGAGTTCTGTCCAACACAATAGCACATTGTTAATAGAACAATCCCCATTCAGAAAGCACAGTATCCATTGAGCACAAGCACTCTGCTTGTTTGAATATGAGACAATGCTCTGATACCTGACTCACAATCAAATGATTGGGTTTTATTTTTTTTTAAAAAAACAGGAGCAGAGGACAAGTTAAAGGAATTATGTGTAAATAAGGTAATTAAAGCTTGGATAACCTTATTACATTTTTAAAATGCAGATCCACGCACTGAGATGGCTTGTTGTTAAGAATAAAGGTTGTCAAAGTATTCTAAGTGTTAATGAGCCATAATAAAGAGCCAATAAGTCCAAGCAGTTAGTAAATCGAGCCACGTCAAGTAGTCGACACACTCTACAAGGAGGAAAAAGAAGATGGCTGCTTAGAAGGCTACCTGCAAATATATTAATGTAAGATTAAGTGGAAGGAAAAAATATTGTTGACAATAGGGGAGGTTTTCTTTCATTTTCCTGTAGGTCTTTGTACCTTTCCACACTTCCAAAAAAACAATTAATAGCTGCTTTAGTGACAAAGGAATCACTGTTCTTGATTGACCAGTAAACTGTCCTGACTTAAACTAAAATTTCCTGAAACTGATAATTGGGGTTCAATTAGCCAAAGTAATTAAAATGAACAAACATTAAAAAGTACATTTATTTCTGTAATTCAATTCAAAAGATAAAACTCACATACACTCATAGACACAGTGATATATCTCAAATATTTTAGTATTAAAATGTATTAATATGCAACTGCATGTGTTCACTATGGGGCCTCAGTAAACATTTGTGCGCCTCTGGGGTTGTACTTGCGATAAAAACCTTTAAGAATCAGCGCTATGCCATTAAATGAAACCCATGCGAGGCTGACGTTCAGCTAAAACTTTGCGTTATTGTATTCACGCTGGGTCATTCAAGCTAATTAATTAAATCCATTAGCGCTTGTCCTCACTGCGCACTGGAGTGTGCGTCATGATCAACACTGCTGATGTGGATTCAGTGTCTAATTCTAACGAGCTGCGACCCAACAACCATAACACACAACAGACACTCGCTGGAGTTAAAATAATAGGGCTTAATGGTCAAGCTATTCATTATATAGTCAGTAAATTTGCTTTCTCTTCAAGGTAAAAACGAAATGTGCGCCATTTGGGGGGATTTCTGCAATATACACGTTCCGGGAGAATATATTATTGATAGCATTTACTTCTTCCGTGTATAATAGGTGGTCGTTTACTTTTATAGTTTGAGCAGGACGTCATAAGCGCTGCAGACGCGTACATTGCACATTTACAGTGACAATGTCGAGCTTATGGGCGTTTTGGAATATTTGAGATTAAAATAAATCAATTTCCATTAATCTCAAACAGTAACACCTGTGACTACATAAAGGTTGCATTATGCAGGCTATTCATTAATTTTTTATTTTGTTATTTATTTTTTATTTCCTTTATTTAACCAGGTAAACCCCGTTGAAATCTAGATCTCATTTTCAAGAGGGACCTGGGCAGAAGTCTGCAATACACAGCAATAAACCTGGTTACAAAATAAAACAAATTTATACATATGCACAATTGTAAAACAATATACAACAATTTAAAAGCAGTGACACTGTTTAATAGAATGTCGTTACCTGTTTTTAAGAACCTCTCGAAATAAATCCAATAAAATCAATTCTGACATCATGAGTTCAGACTGGAGCTGATTCCAGGCTGTAGGAACCAACACACTGAATGCTTGCTTCCCCTTTTCAGTTCTAACACGTGGAACATGCAAAGTACATACAAGACATATAAACGAATAAATAAGTAAACAATAATAACAGAAAAGACAAATAAGTAGAGAGAAAGATGAAACCACGTTGACGTAAATATGCATCTAATTTTACACAGAAACGGGGCAAAAATCACGATAATATTTTCAATGTAAACGTTTCGCCTCTTTTTGTGCGATTGCACGAATTTATTTTTCGTAAATATTAGACTTTAAAGTAGGATTAATATATTTTCGCTCATCTTTTGTATGTAAAATTTAATAAATAAAAGGTTGGATAATCTATACAATATCAAAACATATGCTATATTTAAATAAAACACATATGAAAAGAATTAACACTTAACCTGCCAAATTTAAAGGGTTTGACCCTTTTTTTTACATTCAGAGGAACAACAACCACCAAAACCGAGTAATATAAATAAATACAATCTGTTGCTTACTACTGGAAAAGATTTAGGTTTTTTAGTGTTAAAATGGTGAAATTTCCCAGGAGTTTACATTCAAGATGCAATCCTGCCTTCATCTTTTCTCTAAGCCCGATAAACCTGACAACGTTAATTGTCTGCGTTTTGTGCTGAACTAATCCCCCTTCTCTTGAACGGGTCTATCTCTCTCTCTCTTTTTCTTGTACGTGGAGTAAATATTTGCGCGCTTTAATCGTGTAATAAACACGCCTTGATCATGTTTCTTTCTCTTTATTTGTTCCAGTCCTGTACAATGATAATGGCCGATAAGAACTGAAAGCCTCAATGTAATTAGTAACCAGCTCTACGTGCTGGGAAAGAAAGAAAAAAACTTTGATGCTTTTCTTCCCCACTTCTTATAGGCCTATTGATTCCGTTTCTGTGCAGAAGGTAAAGCTTGCAATGCGCCTTTAATGAGTGAATCAAATTAAATGTATTCTTAAAATTAGTTGTAATTGACACAATTAAAAGTCTAACATAAGGTGAACTTATTCAACTTTGGGGAATTGAATTTGGTTGATTATTTTATTGTTTTAGCGATACAATTGGGAAAAGGGCAAATATACAACGGCGCATTGTGTAGACTAATTTTGCGGGAATTTACAGGTTTGTGGCAACATCTATATATGCTAAGTTTAGTAGAATCTCAAGGCGCCCCATGGGATATTTTTAAGGGGCTATTGAATGGGGCGTGATGGACCCTAATCACCAACCTGAGGATTCACACCTTAAATCCACTCCTCCCGGCATCCCATTGGCTGGATGCCCGTCACTCGTCATCACCGGGAGGATGACATTGGCCCGCGAACTGACCACAAAACATCAACATAAAGACATGCGTTTCAGCCAGGTGGCCCCTCGTTTCCAGCCATGCGCAAACCCGCTGGAGAGCGAGGAGGGATAGCAAATGAGCGAGGTGCGCCCCCCCAGTTCGGGGCCCTCCAGCCCTCTGTCTGTCCACTCGGAGTCCAGCTGCGCCAGTCCAGAGCCAAAGTCCGCCCCGGCGCAGCAGAGGGTCAGGAGGCCGCTGAACGCCTTCATCATCTGGACCAAAGAGGAGCGCAGGCGCCTGGCGCAGCTCAACCCAGACCTGGAGAACACCGATCTCAGCAAAATACTTGGTAATTTTGTTATATTAACATTTTTCCAATAATGAGTTGATTAAATCCTTACTTATAAGATATTTTTGACAAGAACGACGACCTAAGTGAACTTTCCAACTGATTAGGGCCCTTTGGAGGCCTGAGGGCCCCAAGAGAGATTAAACCGCAATGAACGGAAGTTGGCAAAAGTGCATCCAGATTAATTAGAATGTCACAGAATGTTTATTTGTTTAATGTGTGTAAAAAAATTAATAAATAAAAAAAAAATCAGGGGCTTATTTCCGTTAATTTAATGATTGAGGTTTGCAGCCTGTAAAAACCCAACATTCAGTTTCCCGGTAATATGGAATTTTGGAAGACATATATTTAAAATATATGCAGAAATGTTGTGATCACATTGATGCAAAATTGTGTCTACACATATCAATGGAAAGTTGAGTGGAAGGAAAATGTGGTACTATATGGTGCACAAGCTACTGTTTTCCTATAGTGGTCTTAATATAGTGATATTCTTATTTTGTGAATACTGATTTTTCTGAAAACTTTAATAAGAAAAATAACAGCTCAAATACATCACATGGTGATGTATTTGAGCTGTTGTTTTAATTTATTTAATTACTCAAATAAATTGAGTTTTTTTTAGATTTTTCTATTTATAGGGATGCACAAGAATATTTTTTTATATGTGCATAAATGTCCTTTTTAAAATTAACAACTCAGGCTTGCGAGCGTCCCAAAGTACTCTTTATTACCTGTTAAACTTTACCATACATTTTTATTCCCCTAAATGCTCCATTAATTTGCGTAGACGAAGCACGCTGTGAGCAACCAGCTTATTTAGCAATAACTTTTTGGGGCTAATCCTCCTTGCGGAGGGTGTCGATGACTGTTACATCCTCTGAAGTCTTTCCAGTGTCTGTGTAGGTCACAAAATGGCCTTAACATTATTTTTCTGGATTCAAAATCATTTTAATTGGTCTGATATCATATATTAATTTGCTAGGAAATATATATTCTTTGTTTTTCATCAGCTGCAAGCCACACCTGTTTAAATTAAGAGAAATAAATGTATATGAGTTTCACTTTCAGAATTGAAAATGGGCCTCCATTCCATCCAAAAAAACAAACAAACAAAAAAAAACAGGAAATCCTCACAATAGTCCTCTTTGGAGTTCACTTTAACCACATAATCATGCTTATAAAGATTATTCATCACAATCTCTTCTTGCAGGAAAAACATGGAAGGCTATGCCCTTGGCTGAGAAGCGTCCCTACATGCAGGAGGCTGAGCGCCTGAGGGTCCAGCACACCATTGATTATCCCAACTACAAGTACAGGCCCCGTCGGCGGAAGCAGCTGAAGAAGAGCCCTAAGACCCTGTCTGCCGAGGCCTCTCCACTTTGCAGCTCTGGCTCCAACATTCCCTACAACCTCACCTATCTGCTCCAGAACCACCCGCAGCAACAGGTCTTCCACAACTCACCTCCTTTCCCTCATTCATCCTTCCACTCTAACAGATACATCAACCCAGCCGTCCCTGACTCTGGAGCAGCTACTGCAGCAGACAGTTTCTCCAGCGACCCTGCTGTGCGCTCAAACCCTCCTGGGTACCAGCCGGAGCCTCAGGCGTACTTTAGCTCCCAGCAAAGACACATGCAGCACGGGTTCTCCTCGTCTACAGCTCCTCTAATGGACCAGAGGGAGTCCAGGTTCTACGGGCTCCAGCAATGCCCAACAGGGCCTTCCTTGGAGTTTTACTTAGAACAGGTTCAGCTGGACATGCTGTATGATTTAGACCGCAGCGAATTTGAACAGTACCTTGGTCCAAAACACCATGGATCAGAGCCAGCAGAGCAGAGTAGCTACAGAGGAGGATGCTCTGTGTGATAAATCTGATCAATTTGGTCTATTTATTAAAACTGTCTCGCTTCAATTGATAATAACTGATTGTATGTTTGGTGAAACCTCTTATCTCCCTCTGTGATGAGTTTTTCTTTGTCTTCCAGTGTTAAAATATTAAAATAAAGAATCAATAAATAACTTTAAATAATCTCATAATTATGTTGTTAATGTTCTAAAACAATTAAATACCCCAAAGTGTTAAATAAGTGGCTAAAACTGTGACAAATGACAAAAGAACTCAATTTAAACGACCAATAAGAAAATGTATTCAGAATTACATTTCCCATAATGCAACATGATTTAGAAAACTTTTAATTTTAATTTAGCAATATATTTCCAAAAAACAACCAAATAATAATAATAAAAAACATTCTCAAGTAATCTTAAGTCCCTAAAAGTCACAGTAAATATTACTTTTATTGAAAAAAATTAACTTGACTGGTGTCAGCCGCTTGAAAAGGTGCTATTTAGAAACCGCAATGTATCCTGGTATTCAAGAAATAAGAAAATAAACATATTTGACCTGGTCTTTCACAATTATTGACATACATCACAAATATGTGTTAGGAACCTTGGAAGAAATACCTTTAATTGCAGATGAAATAAAACATAGCTGTTTAGTTACTTATGACCTTCTGTTTCTCTGGGATAGAAGTGTGAAATGAACAAGAGGGATTTTTCTCTAAATTTCCTTGTAGTGATCTTGTAGTACATATTTGAATGAGAGCAAATTATTTGAAATATCTGTTACATTACACACAGTAGGAGCCATTCACCCTGTTTAATCTCGACTCCCTTGGCTCAGCGATGGAAGCCGAATGAACGCCAAAGACATAAACTTCTCAACTTCCTGTTACATTTTAAAACATCTCACAAAGGCTCTAAAAATATGCCCCAAAATCGACATATCTCCAAACACTCATTCTGCCAAATGTTTACCCGTTTAGGAGAATGTTTACTTCCCTGTCCGGTATTTTCTGTGTCAGAGCCTCGAAGTTAAACTCGAGGGTCTGACAAGCCTCTGACAAATGTAAGAATGCAAGACATCCCTCCAAAATTATCCCATGCTATGTGGATGATTATCCCACCCAGCGATGCATTATCTCTGTCAATGTATCAGGATTTTTTTTTTTACCTCAGGATGATTTATCGGTTGAAATTATTGAGATGTCCGAAGTGAAAGAATTATTTACAGGCAAAACTAAGATACTAAGTCTAAAATAAGAACATACATTATAGAATACACCATTTTTTTTCCTCAAGGCTTTGACTGATAATTCTTTCTTTTGATTTACATCTATAAACTCGTTCCAAGAAAACATTAAAAGCATGACTCTCGTTCCAACTGAGATTTGAAAATCTACAGCTCTGGAAAAAAAAATAAGAGGCCACTGCATTGAACCCCACGGAAAACCTCATGGTTATTCCACCAAATATTGATTTCTGAACTCTTCCTGAGTTAAAACATCAGTATTGTTTCTAAATGAATATGAACTTGTTCTCCTTGTGCTATTTGAGGTCTGAAAAGGCTGCATTTTGTAAAATTTTTTTGTTGTTGTTATTTGACCATTTCTCATTTTCTGCAAATAAATACCAAATTTTTGCTTGGAATTTAAAAAACATGTTGTCAGTAGCTCATAGAATAAAAGAACAATGTTCATTTTACTCAAACATATACCTATAAAAAGTCAAATCAGAGAAACTGATCATTTTAAGTGGCCTCTTACTTTTTTCCAGAGGTGTATATTTATAATTTATTTAAAGACACCTAAACACACTGGTTACTTTAATTAAATGTGTCCTTATTAAGTACTAAAGCTTGTCCAATAAACAATCAAGATAGGTACATTTTACAGAGAGACTTGGTAGCAGAATATCCTCTTGAAAATGTGTGGTTTATGCATACGAAAGGTAACTACAACTGCATAAATGATATGCTTATTTATACTTCTGACAAATTATTCTTTAGTATTAGAAGGGATGCACTACTGCAAAAAAAATTGTCATAATTTTATAGTCTTTCTAATATTATTACAAATATTTATCCTGGTGACATAGCACCACAATTATCACTTCCTACTGGTTTGTCAACCTGCAAATGGGACTTGTTTAAGATGAAAGTGACATAACCAGAATCCATATTCTGACTCATAAGTCAAATGGAAAGTTATCAATAATATTTGATAGCTGCTTTCTTCCAAGTTCTCTTTTCATTCATAATGTTTGTTTATGTCAATATGTGATGTTCAATTTAATCTTTTAAACAGATAAAACAAATAACATGAATAAACAAATAATATGATAAATCCGATGAGAACACAAGAAGTTTGGACATGCATCTGCACATGAGTCAGAGAAACATTGGGAGGAAGTGGAAGAGCACAGAACCAAAGGGAAGGATGAGAGAGCATAGGAGCTGATTAGGAAAAGAAGGACTTGCAGCAGTCTGAAACCACCTGAATGAGCGGAAGAAATCTGACGTCAGTTCAACTCCCAGGACAACGTTACAAAACAAACTGCAACGAGAGATGCAGAAAAAAACACAGGGACGCTGAAGATTCTCTGTGTAACAACAATAAAATCCACTCTCGGGCCTTCTACTTCCTCTTTTGTTTGCTTAAAGTCAAAGCTGTTTCTTGTTTTCCTTGAAATGTGGTCCCTTAGCAACAGTTAATGACCAGTTGCAGGAACTTCCTGAAGGAAAAACAACTGTATGATATCATCAGAGATGCAGATGAAATTTTCATCAACAGCAGTAGAAATACAAACTATAGGTGTATACTTTTGACACAAAATAACTTTTGCAACTTTGCATTGGGTTTTTATTTAGAAAATAAAATGTTAAGAAACATGGGTGGAATAATGACACATATTTTATTTCATGGATATTTAAAACATTATGATCCTGGTGAGACATTATTCCATTTGTCAAAAAAAAAAAAAACCTGCTGGGAGTTGACAGGAACATGTCTGAGCTTATCACCGCAGAGGAATGTGTGGAATCCGAACATGTCAAACATGCCGTAATCCAGAGGAAACATTCCTCAGCCATAAAATACTTTCCATCCTCCAGATCAAATATGTAAATACTCCAACTCTGTGTGTACATTGTTGATACAGGAATATCTGGAGTTTATATTAAACCTATAAAAAGACAAACATTCTTGAGATTTTGTGTGCCATTTTTAGGTTCCTCTTCTTTTACCGTCTGCTTCAGGGTCATCAATAGCTTCCTGCCCTGAGTGCGGTTTGGGTAAAGCTGAGGCTGCCGACTGCAGATGATTCCCATCCGAGTATTATCCAACAGGGACGCCTGCTCAGGGAGGAAACTCAAACAGGAAAACAGTGAAGTGACATACTCGACAGTTTCTTACCCTGCAGAAGCTATGGAGCAAATTGAAGGTTTCATTATTTCCTCTTTGGAACAGCAGCAACATTTAAAGACGTGGGAAAGCTTTCTGGTGGTTCAATGAGTTAAACATCTGTTTGATCACTTCATTAAGCCTAATCATTAACTAATTGGGCCTATCAGGTTATCATAACTTCATCAGATTGGTCCCAAAAAGAAGGTTCAGCAGTTTTTCACCTGGAAGTCTCACAAGTTTTTATCCCAAACTACTCCAAGATCAAGTTATCTATAGTAGGTTTCTAACCACATCATGTAAGTGGAAGTTCTCTTCCATTAGATAATGGAAAAGATGGAAACATTTTATGATTTGCTATGTTTATTAGCCTAATGTATCATTTTAAGTGCTTTTATTTTTGAGACATGCATAATGGACTTTAGTAAGCACTATCAGTTAACAATCAAGTTGTTGTTAGTTAGTTGTCTGCTGTCTGTCACCTGAAATCACGCGTTAGAGTCACTGACAAGTTGTTAAGTGCTGGTTTTTCATTTTTGCTGTGAAAATCCTCATTCTCCATAAAGGAAATCTCAACTTCATTCATTCAGTATTATTACTTTTGCTGTTTTATATGTGCCTTACAAATTAAACGGTATGATGAGTAGCTTTACAAAGACCAAAAGACATAACAGAGAAGTCACAGACAAGTTCTGGTTGGGGAATTTATTGACAGCACAATTATTAAAGCCTGTTTTGGCCTGAAAATCTCAACTTTGGGTAACAGAAGTAATTTCTCTGTTCTTGCAGAGTGTGCATTGACCTTTAATTGTGCACTTTGCAAATTTGGCTTTCTTGCAACAAAAAGACTTTGTTGCAAGGAAGCCACAGGAAGTCTTGTTTTCAGATTATCATGCTGTCTTTTTCTTTTTTAGTAGTGACACAGAAGCTGGTCAGAGTTGATGGAGGATGGATGGAGTTAAATACAGCGCAGTCCTGGAAGGAAACTTGTTGACTGGAGCAGGGTTCAACTTCCAGCAGGACAATGATTTAAGCCATACAGCCAGAGACACGATAGAGTCATTTAGATCAAATCATGTGTCAAAATGGCCCACTTAAAGCATAAGACTAAATCTAATTGAGAATCTGTAGCAACACTTTGATAAAAATACATGTTAACAAATTAACTGCAAATAATCGTACAGAGATTAGGCTGTTATGCAAGGAAGAGTTGGCAAATCCTTCAGTGTCTGGATGTGCAAACCTTCTCGATACAAAAAAAGTGCAGTTGTACTTATTCACAAAATCTTTTGCAAAAGTACAAACATTTCGGTTATATTTGTTTAGGTATATCACTTACAAACCCAATTGAACACATTGAAGTTGATGGATTCTATGTGACAAAAAAGTAGAAAAACAAATTGATGTGTACTGTAATTATGTCCAATCATTTAAGTATGGTCAATTTAACCAAAATAGGCAAAGTGGATAATTGAAACACGAGCAAAGAAATGTCAGGGCTTCAAAAATCTAGTCACAGAGAACACGCCACTGTTTGGCTTTCTGTGCTCAGCTCTGCCCCCGGTCCAAAGACAGACACCTGTTGGTGACCTCTTGACAGATGACAGACAAACTCACTGAGTAGAACGCAGCTTCTGAATTTGACCTTATGACCCACTTTGCAGATGCAACAGTATATCTTTGTCTATAAACAAACTAATGATTGTCAACAAACTTTCAAAAGATCCTGGAACATATAGTATATTTACATGAAAACACACTTATACGGATACTTACAAAGTAAGCAACTATTTTAAAAATTGTTATCCTGGAGTGTCTTTCTGTACATCAAAACTCGTCATCAGACTGTAAAAATATCCTACCAGGAATAATAATGTTCTACCTTTTTTCTTTGTCTCCTGCTGCTTTGTAAGAATACCTATACTTGTGTATTTGTTTTTCAGATAGCGTTATACCCTGTTAAGATCTTTTTGAGTAGATGATTTTAATATGTTTTGAAGTTGGTTTCTGTTTCAATGTTGTCATTGTCAACATTGAAAACCATGCTGTTTTTCCTGGAATCAAACAAAGAGCTGGGATGAACAATAAAACTATTTATCTTTCTTTTTTGTCTCATTTACATTTTGGGAACATGGATGCGTTCTCACCTCATATCCATCTTCTGTAGTTCCGTATCATAGTTTAATCCTTCTTTGTTTTGCCTTTTTGTTAGCAGTTGGATGAATGGTTGATGCGTATTTAGCTGGAATTTTGATAGAACAACAACCGCTGTTGTCTCCATTCGTGGATAGAGGCTCTCACTGTAGTTTACTGGATTCCCAAAGCCTTAGGAGCGACTTTGTAAACCTTCCCAGGCTATGTCAGTTGTACTGTTTTTCATCTGATATTGATATGCTACAGATTGGAGCATGATCTGTTGCTTTCTGAGAACTTTTTTTTCTTCCTATTTCATGTTGTCAGACAGGTTCTCTTATCTGAATTCTTGATTTTACAGGTCAGGGAGTGTGTGCCCTCTAAACTCTATAAAACATAAGTAAGTAGAGTTTTGAAGCAAACAAGTCAGGTTAGAAAAAACTCAAAAAAGATCAAGCTAATGCTAGTTATTAGCATGAGTTTTTGTATAACAGTTTTCCGAATTATCTACCCTCTCACCAGCTTCAAACAATGTGAAAATGTTTTATGTCAGAGTTTTTCATTCTAATTGTGTCCTCATTGGCTTATCTTAAGAGATAAACCTAATGGAAAAAATATAATGTCCAGCTAAAAAAAAATGTGAAGTTCATCACAGCTCCATTACTGAATTGGTGAATTATCAACCACTACAAAACCAACAAATGATTTGATTCAAATACACATGAATTACTGGCTGTCTAATTTGATGATTAACTCTCTTGTTAGGGATAAATGACTTTTTATTGTGGCAAAAACAGGAAGGACTTGTGCTGTTTGAAGGAAATGATCTGTACACGTGCTCTGAGTAATGCTATGATGGATTTTGTTTGTCACACTTGGAGCAGAGCCCAGATATGTAATGAAAAGCTGCTTACAAACATGTTAAAATATAAAATATAATATAAAATGGAAAATAATGAAAAGTGTTGTCATTTGCTCCATATTATTCTTTCTATCCTCACTAAGATTTTCTGGTATTTATATTAATAAAGCAAATCAATTGGCATATAAATAAGTAAAACACTAACATTTATCTATTGTTTTGGCCCATAAGAGCTCTTTGCACATAATATTGTTTTTTTTATGCTAGGAATGAAATTGGGTTTGTGGTAAGTTTTGCATTATTATTTAATTTTGTTACTTCCCATTTTTTGCATCTGTTGGTGTCCACTTATTCCACATTTACTAATAAGAAACATTTTTAATGCATACATATGTAGTCTTTAAAGTACAATTGATCATTTCTGCTTTCTATTTGTCATTTAAGAAATGCTTTGTTTGCATGAATACAAAAAACATCTTGAAACCAACAGTTATATTCTGATGATTTCCACTGCATTTGTTTAATATCTCCCAGCTGCACAGATCAATTGACCAACTGAAGCTAAATATTAATTCTGCTGTTCTGTGAAAACTCAGAAATATTGTCTGCTTACCCTGAAAGCTCCTCAGCAGCATCTCATATCTTTGTGCCTATTTATTTGACATATGTTAATATTTGTTTCTCTATGCAAATAGTTAAAATAGGCTACTTGGAATTCATGCAAAAACACAACGGCCCTTTACAGTTCATCATTTCAAATGTACAGTAACTCGGCAGCATTTGCATACAATAACAAGTCACACACTTCAGCCTCTTCTACCTTATCAAAAAGCACCTATGTGTTAGTGTACAAGTGGGTTCTTTAACACCTTTGCTGATTGACCTAACAGGTAAAATCCCTACAGAAGCCCATGCAACCTCAGCAGGAAGAGGACTGTGTGCATGAAGGTTTCTAATTGCACCTGACAGTGACGCATTGTGTGCTAAACCGCTGTTGTAAAGATCATTTGGGTAAAATGAGTGTAAGTTAAAGCTAAGTTGTTAAAAAAAAAAACTCCCAGTCTTCACTGACAGAGCTTCCCAGAGAGGGTCACAAGATTCTTCAAAGGGTCAAAAATACAGGTGAAGAAGCCAAATTGGAATGATTCTTAAAGACAATTTTCAGCTAAGCAACACAGAAACGTCTGAGTGGTAAGCTCTATAAGCACACATTAAAAATCCACTCCATTAAAGTTTTCTTTGCAAATACAAAGATTCACAGGAAAAAGCTGATTCAACACCCAGAAGCGGCTGAGATAAAGTTAAAACATACACACGGGACAAGTCCAATGTGTCAGAAAAGTGGTTTTGATTTCAAGCCCTTGTAAGAAAGTGTAAACAGTGTTACATGTGATTGGCAGCTTATTGTTGAATCTGAGGAAGGTTGGACCTTCTCTCAGGACGTAGCCTCACTTCCCCCCACACAGAAGTAAAGCGACGTGCCTTTAAAGTTTTATTTTTTTTAATTGTGCAGTGTTTGTAAAGGGCAAATTCCCTGAGCCAAGCTGCAACTGGTGTTATTCTTCCTGTGCCGTTTGCCCCACACTCAGCTGGAAAGGCAGGAAAACCGATCTGGAAAACTACTTCATGTGTGTCATCGGTGATTACAGGCATGCAGCGTCCGCCTGTGCTTGGTGCTGGCAGCGTCATGCCGGGCCCCTTAGGAGCCGGCGAGGGCCTGAATAATACTGTCCCGTGGGGGCAATCATACCTGGTTCAAGGCCTCCCTTCAGCTTTCAGGCAAGAACCTTTTATATCTTCTAGCAGCCTGGTTAGTTTACTTCCTGGAGAGAAACTTCAGGAAACTTCACTAAGCAGCATGAGGCCCCAGAAACATCCACAACTTTCAATTTTTTCAATTTTTTTCTCCACTCCATGTAGCACAAAAGCGATGGTTTCTACCAAGGTGAAACTACAAATCTAAAAAGTAGAAAAAATATATATATTGTAGCAACTCTTGTCATTAGTTTAACCAGACACCTATGTAAACATTTGATATGATAAAGTTTTAGTGTCATTTTAAAACTGAAAGGAAGAATGCCAATGTTATTGCTAATGTAGTAAGAACAAATAAAAACGACAAATCTAAAAAGTGTTAAAACTCTAGTCAATCAATTTTACGATGTTCAAAGCAAAGCAAGTTAATGCATTAAGAAAATAACTTTTAGTATAAGATTCGTCCAAACACAAAAAGCCGAATTATCAAAAAATCTTTTAAAAACACAAAAGAAACATGCTAGCTCAGTACTTTAGCTAATTGCTCCTCAGACAGACAGTGTCAGTAGGTGCAAGATGTAACAAGATGAATCAGACATATCTTTAAAAACTAATAACTG
Organism: Alfaro cultratus; assembly: GCA_903066825.1. Lineage (NCBI taxonomy): Eukaryota > Metazoa > Chordata > Actinopteri > Cyprinodontiformes > Poeciliidae > Alfaro > Alfaro cultratus. The sequence goes on along the minus strand of CAEFZX010020979.1, from coordinate 111,448 downwards.
AATAAATAAAGCTTCATTTGGGACAAAATATCAGATTAAAACAACATCTCGTCTTGTCCTAACTTTAATGTTGCATCTTACTTGGACTTAATATAAATAAAGTCTTAAATAAGGTGGATCATCAACTGTATTTGGTCAAAATACAAATTTTCGAATTCACTGTCCAAGTATTATGATTTTAGCAGGACGTAATGATGACTCGGCCATCAAATTAAAGTGAGCTCATCTCTCCGTATAAAACACTCATTTAGCCAAAGAACTGAATGCTTCTAGCTTCAAAAAACCGCTACAGTTTCACTCATCAAGAAAAGAGTCAAATAATCTTATATTACTTCTGCAGTGACACAACAATCCAATGTCAGATGGTTTTTTCATTGTTTCCTCCTCCCTCCAGCTGCCTCTGGTTTCCCAGGCAGGGGACCCACCGGAGTAAAGCCGAAGGATAGGGAATGACAAGGCAGTCCGGCCTCCCATTGTACGTAGGCGTTTACTCAGCATGGGAGAGCAAGGACAGAGAGGCTACTGGAATACAATGGGCTCATATTTATTTACTGCTTAGTGGCAGCCAGAGAGACCCTCCCAGCCATCCACCCCCATCTGAGTTGCTGATAGCAGCCCTACAGTTACAGGACACCAATAAAGACCTGAGAGGGCAAGAAGAGGCTAGACTCTCTGGCTGTAATAAAGGAAACTATTCAGATTATTTGAAAATCCTTATTAATTACAACAACAACAAAAAAAATTGCTACTTTCATGATAAGAGTAAAAGCTTTTTAATTGTCAAGCATTTTTCTTGTTTACTTTTCCTTTGGCAAAAGCATTGCTGCACCTTTAGCTGGATGTGTGTGATATTGTATATGTTGGTATTGATCCGATATCAAGTAAATACAGGATCGGTATCACCGATACTGATACCAACACCAATACCGATACTTATTATTTAAGTATGTTACATATTCAAACATTTGACCTTTATTCAGTTTGTGGATTTTCCTTTGAATTATTTTAAACCAAGGAAAGAACTTGGATGAAGTTTATAAAAACATATTAACATGATAAACAGAAACAATAAAACAAATAAAGCAAATTTGTGTGCATTGATTTCTAAATAAGCAAAATGTTTTTTGGGGTTTTTTACTGTAGAGTTGATAAGCTAAAGTATTGATCTGATACCGACTTGGTATAGATGTTTCAATGTTTCTACCTCTACCTTTAACTGTTTTGCCTTTTTTTGTCTTGTTACAATAAGAAACTGCAATGTATTTAACTGAGATTTTAACCAACCCCTTGTATTCTGATGGCCCTAAATAAAACCCGGTGCAGCCATGTTTATTCTAGTAAATCGAGTCAAGCAACATGTAATTTAATCGCAGAGTAAGATCAGCGGCACTGTGAGGGTTTGGCAGTGAACAAACAGCAGCACAGCAGACAGGTCAGGGATAAAGTTTAAAGCAAGATTATAGTTAAACTGATTTAAATTGAGGCCCATGCTAGCTGTGGAGGAGCTGCAAAAATCCACAGAAACTGGTAAAGGGACAGATATAAAGCAGGGGGCTGAATACAAATGCAAGCCAAACATTTCAGATTTTTTAAATAATTAAATATAATTAAAAGGGTATACATTCTTAGTAAGATACAATGATTTTCATTTTGTCTTTTCAGTTGAAAGCAAATATTTGCTTAAAGCTTTTATTTTCCTACAATTTGAAGTCAGATGAAATTTTATAGAAATCCTTTTCTATAAGCTTGAGCAAAACACAGTCAAATAAAAGAAGAAAAGATTGGTGTTTTTTGTGCTCTCCCTTGAAGTCATTTGTAACTATAAGATTGCAAAAGATTCTTTTTTTCTGTTTTGCTGATGAATTAATACACTTCCAGAATTTGGTTTGTTTTAAAAATTCTTAAACATAATTTCCCAAAATGACTTACTAACTCAACCTCAACAATAAATTTCCACTGATATCTTATTGATGCATCTAAAGTGGAAGACAAGGCTAAACAACGTTATACAGTTGAGGTAACTGTATAAAGGAGCCACATAGCTCCTTTGATGGAGTGTAGTACCTGCTACAACCAGCAGAGGGCTCCCTCAGTTGCGCTGACTCTTCAAAGATTATAAATCATCAGCAAAACGTGTTAAGGAACACATACTGGTGGGAAAAAAAAAAAAAAAGAATACTTAATTTATTGTTTTTTGTACAATAAACAGGTATTATACATTTATAATGTGTTGTATAAAGCCACATAGACCAAATATTTCTTCATGGATTCCTTTCCACTTGATATCATACCTGAAGGTTTTGGTTTACATCAATAACTCCTTCCACATTTCAACCTGACAGAAAAAAAATGTCAGGTTGAAAATCGACCCAAACAGAGTCGACTATCTGACCTACATGACCGATCCTGGAGGCTCCAAAAATTAATTTTCCGAGAGGGAATTACAGGAGGAGTGTGATTCATTGGTCAACTGGATACCTTGTGGGTGTAAAAATGTGAGAGCAGAGCTGACGCTGAGTGGCTTTGATGCTTCTGTGCTTTTCCCTCATCCAATCCCTCAGTTTTTCAGAGATTATCTCAGAACGCTGGATTAAAATCTCAAAAATAGAGAAATCCTTTTTAGATGAACAGCTTGATTAAAAACAGAGTGAAGGATGAGTGTGTGGTGGAACCTAGCAGCTGATATTCTCACCTGGGAGATCTCAAAATGGAGAAAATCAAACCTGAGCTCAGTAGACTTCATAATTATCTCATCTTTTAACAGACATTACTGCTGCTGACTTCCACTGAAATCTTGAAAACAAAAACAACAATATTGAAAATTATCCTGAATGATTTCTTTCTTTTTTTTTCTTTTTGTCAATTTAACCAAAGTCTGAGGTACACCAAAAGAACATTATGTCTATTTTGTATAAGCTAAGTGTCTAACTGTAGGGTGGTGACGTACCAGACAATGGACTTCCTGGAGCAGCTGGTTCTGCTCCAGTTGACAGATGCAGTGGCTTGCAGAAGTATTCACACCTCCAGAACTATTCCATGTTTAACTATGTCACTTCAACAAATTGCAATTTACTATCTGCTGATTTTATGTGATGGACCAACGTAAAGTAGTGCATAATTGTGTAGTTGGAGATGATTAAAAATACTTACAAATAACATCTAAGAAAGTACTCAATAAAATATTGTGCAACTGTCCGCTGTCCTCTGACAAACTGACAGATTGGGCAAAGAGAGGATTATTCAGAGACTCAATCACAAGGAAAACACCGGTGGAGATGCAGAGATTCAAAAATCAGGAGTGAGAATCTGTTGACATGGCAACTAATAGCTGCAAATTCCCCAAAGTTTTGTTGAAAATTGCCAACATGAAAGTCATTGTTGTATGAAAACCGAAGAAGTCCAGCTTGTCACATGCCATGTAGACTTTGAAACATGGGAGTGGCAACATCACACATATCTCTAGACTTACAAAGCCAATTGGAGACATATAATTACAAATTTGCATCAGTAATTGCAACCAAAACTGGTTCTATTGAGATTTTTATTAGTAAACCTTAAAAACCATGTGTTATTTTCCTTCAGCTTCTTCAATCATGCACTATTTTTTGTTGATCTATCACATAAAATCCCACTGAAAGGTTTGTTGGCCTTCATGTTCAAACCTAAACAAAAAGTGGCTACTGAGTCAAGCTTAAGAGGAAAATTCTGTACTATTTCTGGAAAAGAAGAATGTAATATTCCCAGTTTTTGAAAAGAGAAAAAAGACTTTAATAAAAAAAAAATAACTTCATGAAACAACAGACCACAGTATTAGCATTGGTTAGCTTTAAAACTATTTTGAAGTGGGATTCTCTGTAGTTGTCAGTATTTAGTATCATATCATTGCTGCCTACTGGATGTAGTAGGCAAATTAGGAGTCTGAATATCCTCAGTTAGGAACAAATGAAAGAAGCTCCCCAACCAAAGAGTTGAGGTAAAGGCTAGCCGAATTTGTGACACACGTCAGTGAATAGTTTGGAGATACGTTCCCCAGAAAAATCTGGAAATAAGTGAATCAGTAAGTGCTGAACGGTACGCAGGTGCAGGTCCACTGTAAGGCAAAGGGGACGATGGTTTAAAGAAGTGTTTGCACGATCTGTTGTAATTTTGAGCCTGGAGTTTTGAGCAGAAGAAGAACCAGCTGTTAGTGCAACTGTTTTTATGGGAACATGTTTATATTTTTATATTTGTGATCTTACTTACTCATTTTATTGATTTTTATTTTATTAGAGATATCTATCTCATTTCCTGTTCATAATTGAATGAAAACATATGAAAACCTAAGTCCGACCACTGAATGAATCATCTTGGGATGAAGTATAGATACAATAAAACAGCAACAGTATCTCTAACACATAATATGATGTTTAAAATCAACACAAATTTAGCCGTTGGAAGGTGTGCGCCTGGTTAAAGTCCCTTAATGAAATACCAGAAAAGTTTAGGCATGATGAAGCTTTCAATCCCCAACTTGTTGCTGTGTAATGCTGACCCCAGATTACAAGGAAGACAAATTTGAGCTCTTTAAAGAATAGCTTATTTAACCTCTCAATTTAAATGCAAATTACAGTGCCTGGTGAGAGTACCGTTCCATATTATGCCACAATACAACCACAATACCAATCTACTTTAATCGGATGTGATGTGTTACACCAGCTCAAATAGTGCAAAATTAAAAATCATTTTCAACATTTTTGTGAATAAAAACCCAATATTTAGTGTCCAACCTCAGTCATTTATGCAAGGAGAGAATTAATGTTTTGCCAAAAATAGCTAAAGCTCAGTCACATTAGCAGAGCATCTATTAACATCAATTTTAAAGTTCAGATTTTCATTTGGATTTGGGTCTGGACTTTGACCATCCATCCATCCATCCATCCATCCATCCATCCATCCATCCATCCATCCGTCCATCCATCCGTCCATCCATCCGTCCATCCATCCATCCATCCGTCCATCCGTCCATCCGTCCATCCATCCATCCATCCATCCATCCGTCCATCCATCCGTCCATCCGTCCATCCATCCGTCCATCCGTCCGTCCATCCATCCATCCATCCATCCATCCATCCATCCATCCATCCATCCATCCATCCATCCATCCATCCATCCATCCATTTTCTTCCGCTTTATCCAGGGTCGGGTCGCAGGGGTAGCAGCTTCAGAAGGGAGGCCCAGACGTCCCTCTCCCCAGCCACTTGTTTCAGCTCCTCCGAGGGAACCCCAAGGCGTTTCCAGGCCAGCCGAGAAACATCGTCCCTCCAGTGTGTCCTGGGTCTTCCCCGGGGCCTCCTCCCGGTGGGACGTGCCCAGAACACCTCACCAGGAAGGCGTCCAGGAGTCATCCTGACCAGATGCCCGAGCCACCTCAACTGGCTCCTCTCGATGAGTCCCTCCCGGATGACCGAGCTTCTCACCCAACCTCTAAGTGAGAGCCCAGACACGCTATGGAGAAAACCCATTTTGGCCACTTGTATCCGAGATCTTGTTCTTTCATAGATGAGGATGGGAACGTAGATCGACCGGTAAATCGAGAGCTTCGCTTTTTGACTCAGCTCTCTCTTCACCACGACAGACCGGTACAGCGCCCTCTTCATGGCAGACGCTGTGCCAATCCACCTGTCGATCTCCTGGTCCCTTCTTCCCTCATTCGTGAACAAGATCCCAAGATACTTGAACTCCTCCACTAGACCATTCTAATTCATGAATCTGGTATGGTGCACTACGTTTTCTTCCTTGCATTCTGTTTCTCACCAACTCTGTCCAGCTTCCCTTTTCCTGCTGAAGAAATGCATGCCCACAGCATGATGCCGCCACCACCATGTTTCATCATGTGGTTGGTGTGTTTATGGTGGTGTGCAGTGGTTGTTTTCACTAAACAAAGGGTTTTGCGTGTAAGCTCAGAGTACTTTCTTCACAAATAGTCCTGCACATGCTTTGTGGTAAATGGGACTTTTAAAAACTGGCTGTTTCGTTACCACTCTTTGTCGACTCAGTCATCCTGTGTCGACAAAAACTGTGACACATTATCCTCTTACAGCAGTAGTTTTGTGACCTTATTTGACATATAGTAATAAATCAAATTTGGCATGTGATTGCAAGTGGAGGAGGAAGCATGTGGATTACACACACAAAATTGTTCATGTAGGTAGAGTCTCGGAAAAACTCTACAAAAACCTACGACTATGATTTTAAGAAAAAGTGTATATTTATTCTTTCTTCTTGGTGTTTGGTGCTGATAGACCAAACTCTGATGTTTGATTCTGTCATTATTGTGTGGCCTGTTTGATTGCGGGAAGCAGGTGTATGTGTAGCGTGGCTGTTTAGACCAAATTTAGTCACTAACTCACTTCCCCCCTGGACCCCAGGTTCCCCCTTCGCTTCCCAGCAGAGCTTCCTCCCACCTCCCTGCATGCATGAACCACTGCAGAGACCAAGCACTACATGCACAGCAACTGCCTGCTTTCCCCGCTTGTGCACAGGAGGATATTTCACCTTCTTCTTTAGGCTTCTTCGCTCTGCTCTCCGACATCTCACCTTACCCAGATCTACCATCTCCAGCTCCCCGCTCTCCTTCCAGACCTAAGCTCTCTTCCTTCCTGCCCTCTCACGGCTTCCTGCTCCGGCTCTTATCACTCCACAAAACGTGACACAGCCTCGGCCCAGTCAGACCAACACTAACCTCCACGGTCCTCCTTTTTCCTTGACTATCACCACCATAAATGGTAGCAGTTTGGCCCCGCTGGGACCGAGGTGGTGAGGGGATGTCACAGAGACCCCTGTTACGCCACCTGGGCCAAATCTGTTAATGGACTTATTTACTATAAACAATATAAGCCTCTACTTCACAGCCTGCAGGGAAACAATAAATCTGGAGTGGCCGGGCATGTTTTTATTTATGTATTTATTTATCTGGGAGGAAGCTGCGGGTACTTTGGGACATTATCAGCTCCTTCTCCTTTGAGGGATTTTCCTCTAAGCTGAGGAAATTGTCTGCTTTGATTTACTCAGTAAATCTGTGTCTTTTGATACAGAGGCAGGATTTAGTCAAAGGCCAAAGCTGTAAAGCTTGTCATAAAATGGGCAAACTTACAGTTTTTTTTAATTGCCCTCAAAATGAAAACAAATGAAAATCTTCCCTACTTTGTTAAATTTTCTTTCAATTCTGGTAAAAGTCCATCCAGACTTATGCAAACATCTTGAGAAAACAACGGGTGCTCGCAGGCCGTATTTGTTGTTTTTCTATTACGCCGCTGCCAGATAGATGTCTGCTGAGGCATGATAGAGACACTGTTATTGTAAGGCCACAAGGTCATCTGATAAGACCTCTTGCTCCACTGCCTGCAGCGATTACCCATGTTTTGGATGATATTGGGCCAAAAAAGCCAAACCTGCTGCAACAAATGCAACATTTTACTCCTGAGTCTTAAGTCCACAGCGCAGCCATTGATCTGAGTATATATGGATGACATTTTTCAGCTGCAGATGTAGCATTCTCCTGGGTCTCCATTGTTTCGCATGCGCTGTAGTTTGTCAGCACAGGTAGCCGGGCTTTTGTCTGAATGCAGTGATATCAAGAGGGACTTTCCCCGTGTTTCCTGATATAAGTTTTCCCATGGAATTGCGTAGGAATAATCTCAGGAATACCAAGCAGCGGACATTGTATATGTATGAATCGTGCATCTTTTGTTTTGATTCAAGAGCATTCCTTAGTACATTAATTTATTAATTGACAGGTAATACCAGAGTGCTGCCAGACTAGATCAGCTGGAGAAATTCTTCATCTGCTGTTCATGGTCGTTTTCTCTCACAGGAATCTGTTCACGTTTACACTCACTAAATTCTAATCATTTATTTAACATTATTTGTTTTTCAAGCTGTGTCATTTTACATTTTTTCTATTTCTGTTGCTATTCCCACAATGTGACAGACCTGATTTCAGTGTTTGAAGCCACACAAAGAGCTCATTTTGCTTTAAGGTTTACATGTATTCCAGATTTAAACCTATATTTTTTGTCTAGGTTTATGCCTAACAAAACATGAACACTGTTCACTGATTCCTTCTGAAAACACTTAATATTTCAAACACAAAATAAACCTACACCTTAATATGCATTATTACATAGAGAAACCATCTTAGCACTAGCACAGAAGTTAACATCTGCAGTATTCCTTTTCTCTGCTCTTGTGGGTACAGACAAGAAACACCATGGAAAATTAATGAAGAATCTGAGGGGAGCAAATCCTTTTTTATGCCACTGTATCAACACTTTTTCATCACATTTTCTTGCATTTGGGGCTTATAAACTTCAAGCAGTTGCCGTGTTTACCCAAACCCGCCGGTGCCAGAGTTCACCTGATGAGATTATCTCCTCGGTTCATTTACACACAATGCCCTGTGTGAATAAACTATTGACGATCCTCATCAATATCTCCTCACTCCTTGCCTGAGGTTTACTATGGGGCAGGCTGAAGGAACTTCTGACATTTTGGGAAATGTGTTTATTTGCTTTTCCACTGATGGCAAGAAGAAGGAGCTGACGCTCTTGTAATCGGTGAAGTAATGCTGACACACTGACATGAGCATGTCAGCTTGGTGACAGTGGAAAACAACTTTTCTGGCTTTGTCCAAAGGTAACAAAATCCACCCAATCAGCACCTCAAAGACCCTTTCTTACATAGAGTATGCACATTTTGCAGTGGGGTTTGCACAGGTAAAAACCGAGTCAATCTGTGTATTTTACTGTGTTCCCTTTTTAGATTTAAATACTCACCTGACCTCTGAGAAGTGTTAATAAGTACTGTTTCAGTCCAAGAAAATGCCCATAGTTGAGTGAATTTTAAGAATAATCTGTCCTCTCTGTGCTATGTACAGTACTGTGGAAAAATATTCCACCCCTTTACATGAAGAATCAGATTTCTTGTTTTTGTATTGTTGTCTCACTTAAATGTTTCAGATCAGCAAACAGACTTTTAATATCAGACAAAGATAACCCGAATAAACACAAAAAGGAGTTTTCAAATGATGATGTAAATTTTTACGGGAAAACATTTTCCAAACCAAACATTTAATGTTTAATGAAAACATTAAATGTGAAATTATGTAGACAAAAGGGCTACAAATTATGTAGGTCTGATTACACTAAATACTGGTATAGTATCAATAAATCACTTAGATGGAGCATTTCTGACAACATGAAGTAAGCTAAAATACTTTAAAACCCAACAGAAATGTGGGAACAAGTCATGGACATCGATCGGTTATCGGCCATAGAGGCATTTCCAAGACTTTAAGACTCCAGTGAACCACAGTAAGTAAAATTATCCACAAATAGAGAAAACATGGAAGACAAAATTACTCCAAGAGCTCATCGACAACTCATTCAGGAGGTCTCAACAGAACCCAAAACTACATCTACAGCATGGCTGCAGTTAAAGTCTGATTGATGATTTGTGAAACTACAAATGAACCCAACTCACATGAGCCAAAAAACATCTTGATGATACCCAAGAACTTTTTGGACATTTTTTGTAGACTTTTTTATAAACACTAAATTTTGCTATTTTGCAGAACTGAAAACTGCAGGATAATGATCCAAAGTACACGAGTAAGTCCAAGTCTGACTTGCTGGTGTCAGAGTTGGACTAAATGAAAGCTTTAGAGTGACCCATCAAAGTCATTCAGCCAGTTTTATAAGTTTGAGCGTATTAACTTTTTCATATATAACCAAGTTGGTTCAGATGTGTTCTTTTAGCTTAATAAATTATTTCCTTATAGGTTATCATTGTGTGATATTAAAGTTTCTTAGAAGATATAACTCATTCAAAACTTGACTAAAACAGATTTTTCACAGCACCGTACCCCTCATGCGAGAAATACAAGCATAAAACATGCAATTGTCAGCCTCTACTTTGTTCCTAATTTTTTAAAAAGGTGAAAGCCAAATCTTCACACCTGTGATGAATTTTTCTCTACATGCTAAGTGAAATGTGAACTCGACACCCATCCATCTGCCTGAGATCCATCTCTGAGTCTGATTCTGTGCGAACACTGTGGCACGTTAATTTAACACAGGTTGGAGTCCGAGAGGGTTTTGATTTCACCTGAAGAAAAATAAATTTAAGAAAATATGTGTGAATTTAAATAGTGATTGGTTGGTTCTTGTTCCTGCTGCACCGGTGTAAAAGGAACAACTCAGGGAGGAAGCACTCACACACAGTGCATTTCCTCTATAAAACCGCAGCTGTGTGAAAACAACAAAAAGGTGCATTCCTCAGTCATTTCTCTCATTTCAGCGCAATAATCAACAGCATTAAATGCTAAATAAACTAAAATCAGTTCAAGCTCCAATGTGTGCATTTAAAATATCTGCAGCTTGAGCTGCAGTTTTATTTCATAAAGGTTTGCTTCGTGACAGAGATGCTCAGAGATGGAAGCTGATGTGGGAAAACAGTTTTAAGGAGCTATTAACCGCAGCGCATTAAAGGAGAAGTTGCAACGTCTATGAGGAAGTTCCAGCCATGAGTTTGGGAGTATTTGTTCTGTAATCTCCAGAAATGACAGCGCACTATTTCACAGCAAGAGGGACAAACTATAAAAAGTCCCACATCTAACTGGTCTTATGATCTTCTTTCCCCCACACACCTCAGGATAACTTTCAGGATCTTTTTTTCTTCTCTTATCTTGTGCTTCTGAAACTTCCTTACTCACCTCTATTGATCCGGATTCCTGCTGGATGCGAGGCCGCTGGTCACACTCGCAGCCATTGATCGACACTGGTCACCCCGGACCACCCCGTTGCCCTTTTAGCACCCTCAAGGGTATCAGCGGTTGGCTCTGCTTGACGCTTCAGCGCCTTGACAAGGCAAAGGCCACACATGAAAGGGCTCTGCACATCAGGATGAACTGCAGAATCAATTCACACTCTGTCATGCACAAAGGCCTCACTGTCTCTCTTTGACAGATACAAGTCGAGAAAGTTTGATCAGTAATTAACCCATATGTTTGCATAATAAATGAACTGACTTCACTTTCTAGGCAGGATCAGGAAAGGATGGCCAGGCACACCTCAACATATTAAGATTTAATAATTTTTTTATTTTAGTAGTTCATTTAGAGAAGTGAAACTCATACAAATTGTATGCACAGAGAGATTTACTTCGGTTTCAGTCCAATAAATCCAGATTTTCAATTCAGAATATATTATGTCATGTCCAACAGACATGCACTGTCACCCTTCACAAGAGGGCAAGAAACAATAGCTCATTGCTAAAGAAGCTGGATGTCAAGAATCTTGTATCCAACTGTACTAACAGGAAGTTTGGTGGAAGGAAAAAGTGAAGTAGAAAAATGTGCACAAGCAGCAGGGACAACCACAGCTGTGAGAGGATGCTTGACACAGAAATGTTAGCCTACTGAAACAAAATGTCCATTTATTTTGCAGTATATTTGATCAACACCTTTTGCATGATTAAACAGAATTCTGTTTGGAAAGGGACAGGACAGTTACAGGTCATGACCTGGACATGTCTGGACAAAACTGGAGATCCCTGTTAATAATATTTTTCAAACACATTTTGGCTGTATTTTATATTGGTTTTATTTTATGTACTTACCTCCTACTGTTTTTCTTATACTAAATCTATCTTGAATATACTTAACCCTTACATGCATGAATTATGATCCTTTGTGTTAGCATTTTTTTCCATTTTTTATTTTCTTAAGGCATATAAAAGGTAAGGAAAAAACAATTTTTTTTAATGTTATGTTTTTTTAGGTGATCAACTGTAATTTTCTCCAAATACAAAGTTGTTATTTGAAAAATACATCAGCAGTATTGTTCTTTAGGGGTTATCTGATGTCACAATATTTTTTTTTACCTGCAAGAGTCGTCTACAGTAAAATGACAGACAGGGTCGGTTGGCATGCTTTTTTGTCTGTCGGCCATATTGGATTTAACAAAAAAAATTTTCTTGCATTTGCAGCTGATGGCCAGTATTTGATAGTGTATTTAATGATGCATTAGTGTCCACTTCAGTGGTCTGTGTGCATTTATAACATAAAAATCCACAAGAAGCACAAGAAAATGGCTTTTAGATAGTTGTCCACTGTAGTGACCACTATGAATGACAGGGTTAAATACTACAGTCTTAAAATAGCTAGCTTAATTACCTAAGGCCAACCCAAGGCAAAAGGGAACTTTGCAACTGTATAGGGTTGTGTTCAGACTTAGGAATATAGGTATCAAATAACATGTTTACAAATATGCTAGTCTCAGACATATGAATCTTAACACAGTAGAATATCACCAAACAGTAGTAGACTGGCAATAGGAAGCACAGATTTGATTAATTCAGGGACTTCTTTTGACTCAGAGGTCAAAAGCAGGTCATTCTTTGGAGACGGTTGGTGGTGGTGGTCAGGAAGCCAATAATGTAGCTTGTGCGAAATCTATAATCGTTTAAGATCTTGTCCTTATTTTGTTATAAAAGTACGAGCAAATGCAGGGATTGTGAGAGGACTGCAGCTGATTCCAGTCTTCTTTTACTTAATCTATTTTTATTGTTGGAAAAAAATAATAAAATTCTTAATTATGTCCTGTTAAAGTTTTTAATAACCACAGTGGTTATTCTGGGTTTACACTTAGATGCCAAGGACAAAAAGAAGAAAGAAAGGCCCAAAATAGACAGGCCTTATCAGTTTGGGAATGGTCATAGAACCACTGGAAACAATGCCGAGGCAAAACGGGGGCTGAGCTTGACCCTAATAATGCGGCCGGTCTGCCACAGGACCTGGAGGAGAGGAAGTCTAACGTACCTCTGTCTTCTTGGATAAAGTCATAAAAATGATAAACACAGGCTTCAATTAGCCCCCGACAGGACAATGATCTTCTGGTGGGCTGGGAGGGTTACAGTCGGGTGACTTAGAGTGTAGAGATGAAAAGAATCTGCACTCCCCTGTGGCTGACCTCCACAATGGACGAAACCTGGGTGTTCCCCTCTCTGAAATTATTACTGGTTTCTAATCAGCCAGTCAATAGATTTTATATGGTAGTTTTTTGTTTTGTTTTGTTTGTTTGTTTTCCTGTGGCATATGAATATTAAATGGGGACAGAGTTGATGAGTGTTCCTGTATAGATTTTGATCCAAATCATGCCAAATTTCAAGCAGGAAGAAAAAATTCCACTTGAACATATCTGCTAATGAGGCAAAGAAAATAAATATTACGTATGATCTTCAGTAAGATTTTTTATTACATATTTTCATCATATTATGAACAAAATAATGTTTCAAGATATTTTTTACTTTCCAAATTCAGAAGTTTTCATACATTTTCTCATTAAATTGTATAACTTGGGTATATCCTCCAGAACACTCCCACCAGTATTTGTTGGAATTTTGGCCCATTCCTCCTGACAGACAGACCTGATGTAACTGAGTCAGGATCTTGTGTTTTGGATTTCATACAAGCTTTTCACACTAAAACCATTTAACCACTGAGACACAGAACACATCTCCTTTCTAAATAGTATGTTCTCTGGACATTCCTACTGTGCTTATTGTCCCTACCAGTCTCAAGAGATACATGTGGCGTCTTCAAGCGTCTGCAAACTGCAATAACCGAAGTTGTTGATATTTTTCCCAAGATGTGACATTAGGGAGCAGGTTTTTTAGGTGTTTCTTTAAGAAACATCCTGAGTTATGCTTCCATTTAACTCAAATGTTTAAAGGCTTTGGCAAATTGTTTCTTAAAGCCAGAGCAATCATAATGTATATAAACTTCTGAGTTTTTTGAAAAATCTAAATAAATTCTCTAAAAAACAAAGTAATTATTTCATCATTTAAGCAAATTTACCATTGAATTTAAACTTTGCGAAGATTGACTGCGATTCTAAATGTATATTTTGTCACCCTCTTACACGTATGAGTAGAAACCACAGCTCAATGGATGTACTCAGGAAAGAGACTTTGATTATTTTACTTGTTGCTTCCGCTGTATTGTTGGCTGACCTCTGGCAATGCTCAAACCCAGAGGTCGCCACAACTTGTGGTGAACAGTTTCTAAACATCCTCATGTTAGCATGACTAAAGGAATATTTAAGGTTTGTCTTGGACCCCAGCTCGGGATTTTGTAAAACATACAGAGACGAAAAGATAAGGCGGCTGTGCTCATCTCCAGAACTAAACAAGAAATTGTTTTATCATCAGAGCATCTTCATGAGGTGGGAGGGCAGGATGGTGGCTGCGAAAGGGTGAGAAGGTGAACACATCGAAAGGTCCCGTCTCTGCAAAACGAGGAATGGCTCGTTCAATAAACACACCAGGGCTGAGTAGATTCCCACCTGATTCCCAGCAGATCCCTGACAGATTAACGCCTCCAGAACAATGAGACAAGAGTGGAGTCGGCTTCCTTTGTGTCCCCACTTGTTCACGGCAGACAACATCCCAGTGCTACCCTTTCTGCAAGGTTAGTGTGTGTGCTTTCTGGACTGAAAACTTTCCCAGAAATCCCCTGAGGGAGGGGGAATACTATACCAGCAATAACACATAAAAACATCTGTGTGTATGCGAGCAGGACGCAAAGTTTCACACAGTGTGACAGATTTTTTTTTTTTTCTCATTTTACCTCCGGCTTTTTTTTTTTTTTTTCGTCATTTGCAATAATTTCAAGTCCCCAGTTTTTTTATGGTCACAGTTTTACACTGTGACCTCTGGAAAAAACATAACCCATAACCAGACTCTCATATCCTGCACTAATGTTCAATTTAACCACTTCAGGCCGTAGAGGATCTCTCATATCTGCAATTCCTCAATTGGGGTGATTTTCAGGTTACTTAAGATCAAACAGCAATCATGCATCGTTAAAGCAGAAACTACTCCGCATTGAAGTATTACATTTTCATCTCTTTCAACAAAATCCTCCTGGCACAGTTTGATTGACAGGCGATGGCACACAAAGAAATGCAATAAAGATTGAAAAAAAATATCGTAGGTGACTTTATCAGCGTCAAAACTTGAGGAAAATGTGTCATTTCTATTTCCAGAATCGGTATCTGACAACACACCTGCTCTGTTCTCCCCTCCCCAATCTTTTCAATGGGGAGCAGCAAAGCACCATCCCCCCATCCTGAAACACCTCCAGAGCAGGTGTTGGAGGAAAGCAGAGGCTTATCAGACAATCTAAAGAATTTCTACCTAACAGCTGATAATCACGGATGCTAGTAAAAGTCCAACACTGTACGATTTCAGATGTGTGTACCAGTTTAAAGCAGCTATGGTTGTTTGTTTTTGTTGCTTTTTCTCTTGCATGTCTACAATCAAATGTGATGTTGCAACAAATTGTGATGTTCTCTATATCCTTTCATATTTCACATCTTGCAAATATAATCATTATAAAACTATTCAATAGTTTGACCTCTCTAGATATGTCATTTTACAAGCAGGAACCTATCTAATCTAGTCCAAATGACAAAAATATATAATTCCATTGCGTTCTACTGCACACAATAGTGAGCAATAGTGAGCAGTAGAGCGCTTTATCGGTCTAGTGGGCATTAAAGAAAAGGTTTTAAACCTATAAACTTTGTTTTATGAAGGCTCCGTTAGCTGTAGAAATATCCAGATCCAGTTGTAATGATGTAAGTTTTGAACTACAGGTGATCAAAATCTTACCAGAGTCCCCAAAAGTCACAGTTTCATCACAGTTTGTTTTGTGTAAGCCATTACAGGTTTTTTTTTATTATTATTTATTGTACTTAAATGTGCCCTCATTTCATGCATTGAAGTTCTCTTCTTTGCAGGATGAGCTAAATGATTGACTCTTCAAAGATGTGTGGTCACATGACCCAATTCTTCTGTTTCCATAGGAGCAAGGGTTGGCACATTTCACCCACTGGCACAAATCACTCCACTAACTCCTCGTGCAATTTTCGAGATGTGTCCCAACTAAGGTTTTCTTAATGCCAAAATCTATGGTAAAAACCTAATTATTTTTTACCATTTCAAGAGTAGAATAAAGGTTTCACAAAACATTATCTATGTTTTTAATTATCTGTGGATGATGTAGCAAATTTAAGTGCATTCTTTGACTTGTATTGGCCTTTTAAAAGTTTAATGTTGAAGCTCCAAACCGATGCTAACCATAGCATTGTTAGCGATGTTGTGGCTAGCAAACAATATAAATGTTTTTATCTTGTTTCCCACTAGTTCTAATTAAATGCATATTTATATGTGTCCTTGTCTGGTATGTTGTGCTGAATTGCAAGTATTCTAACTTAACTTCATGGTAACACAAAGCAACAGCAGCACAAGAACTGACAAAGGAGAGTGACACTAAGAAATTGATCAGGCTGGAATTCTGAACGTAGCACATCTCCATTACATCAGGTATTTGCAGGATGCAGAGGAACAATCATGATAAACTCACCCCCACTTTTCTGTGTACAAAATTCCAGCATAACCTTTGTTTGCTGTGTCAGATGACGCAAAGACCATGGGTCTGTTTCCCCAAAGGTCAGAGCTTTTTTTGTACCACCTACTGACCAGCGTAAAAAAAAAATCTATTTGGGAAATCAGGGGTCACCTCTGCAAGTTGCTGCTTCCTGTTTCTTGAACAGAACTACTCGAGTGTGGTAAAGTCAACTGGAACAGAAGTCTCCATTTAGAGATTTGGAGATGGATGAAGGGGAATTTACCGTAGCTCAAAGATTTCATCCTGAGTGAGATAATCATTCTTCATTTGGGATTAGTGGACTTGAATTGGGAATTAAGACTCATAATCCAACCAAATTCATCAACTCCCAAACCACATTTCCATGGCAAAACAGAAAATAGCTTGAAATTTTTATCCATCAAAGCTGGTGCAAAATAACTCAAAATAGCGACAGGCTGAAAATACATGTCAGTGAAAGTTCATATTTTTCATCAACTCAAAAAGTGAAACATTTTGCTGAATCTTTGCACAGGTAGTGGCGCATTTAAAGAATTAATTTGTGTTAATTGTTGATTTTTACAGCTTATAGCAAATGAGCACTTAAAGTCAAACTGCTCAGAAAATGTAACCATTAAGTAAGATGAGATAAAAAAAAAAAAAAGTCTAGTTATCCTTTTTGCTTCTACCATGCCTTTTTTCCCCACTTAACTTTCCATTTATATGTTCACATAAAGCTCTCTGTGAGTTTGTTTAGTAGTGGCCTTTTGAGGCTATCCCTGGTTGTGGAGGGTGTCAGTGACTGCATGCTGGATAACTGCCAAGTCAGCAGTATTATATTCATCCTATATATTTTTCTAACACCACATTTTGGGTTTCCAGAAGCTGTAAATTATAATCAGCAAAAATCCGCAAGTTACGTCTTATGAATTGAAAATGGGCTCCCAAATTAAATTCTGCTTACAGTCTCTTCTCACCTGAAGGTAGATACAAAAACATCGGCACAAGGTTTGCACAGAAACTCCAAAGGCATGTTTTATTGTTGTTCATTAAGGGCAATGAAACCAAAATTGCAGAAGTATGAAAATAGGGCAAATGACATCACACCTGAAAGAAACAAGCTCCCACCCCTGACAGGTGTTACGTAAGACCTTTGGGCACTCAACTCTTTTTCTCTGCTGTCATCCAGTGACAGTAAAGAACCCAGTGAAGAGACTGCGTGGAAGAGAGACGATTCAATACAAAACGGGGTTTTTTGTTGTTTTTCAACTAATAGGCATTGTGAGATCAATTGAATTGGATTGACCTGTATAGGAACCGGCTGAAAACGGACAGTTCAAACAGCAATTGGATCTGCTTGTCTTGTAAAGCACTGAAGTGATTTTTGTTAGGATTTGGCATCTAGACATTAATATAAAACCAACAGAAATGAAGAAAGTGTCAAAGACAATTTCAAGATGTATCACTTATTAATTTATGTGTCAGAATTTCTCTGCTTGTGATGGATTATAGAAGGATAAAGAAACAGAGAACCACACACAAAATGAAGGACCCTTTCATTTTGTGTCAAAACTTTAACTTCACTGAAACATAACCAGAAATTGTGTTTAATGCCATCAAGGAAGAAGATTTTCTCAGCAAACTAATATGACATATATTTTTACACTGGTTTCACTTTTGAAGTTAAAAATAATTTTGGTTCTCTTCTTTGGCATTTTGTACTTTAAGCAATTTTGACTGTTTTGTTCCCAACTCTTTCAAACATTCAAACAATTTGTCATAGAGATGGGCTTTGTGTCCTCTTTAACAAACTTCCTCTATTCTACTCCCGGTTTTCTGTCAGAAAATGTGGCAATGCAACTTTAATAAATCACATCTATGCAATTAAAATAAACAGTACTCAGGATTTTAGAATTACGCTAATTATGTTGGGTGCTGAAGCTGAATTAAAAGGTGCATGAACAAAGTATTTGTTCAAAGTTGTGCAAACTAGGCAATCAGGTTGTCAGAGCTTCTTTAAATTTTATCTCCATCTGACAAATGCACAGTTTTCAGTTGCACAGGTTAAATGCACTATAAAGTGCAGAAACCTTTCTCAACAGATTTGTCAATATGCTGTTATTTTTGTTGTTGATGTTTGTTTTGATTGTTTTGTTTATATCATGGCATAAAACTGGCAATAAAACATGGGTGTGTACGCTTTTGAGGTCCACTGTAAAACTACAGAAGCAGACGATATTTACATTCCAGCCTCTATGAGTAGTAAAGTAGTGAATTTATATATTTTATATATTTATATATTTTTCAATGGAACATCTTTGTTGTTGAAGATAGACTAAAACAGACATTTTTTATGTTTCATTCAAACTTCATGCTTAAAGTATTTCTATGCTGGCTAAAAAAAAAAAAAACAAGAATTCACAATAAAATTATTTAGCATTTTTAATGGTAAAAAACTATATATTGCGCACTTTCATCCATTGTTTGGCAAGCAGTCATCTTTTGGTCATTTGAAATCATTGACATAATGAACAGGGGCTTCTATATTTGCTGCTAATTAGCTGAGCGCGGTTTGAACTCTGTGTCTTTGTGCAGCTTGAGCAGCTCAGGGGATCAGCGCAGAGTGCTAACATATATACACTTTCCGTTCCTATGTTTTAAACTAACACTGGTCCTCCTCTGCAGCCCAGCACAAAGGAGCCAGCAATTCCCAAGAAAGCCACCCACAGACATTTATACAGCAGGACTGGCGACCGGCCGCTCAACTCGTGTTTCAGAACTCACTTGGAAGGCGGACAATTTGTGTTGCTGCGCCAAGGACAGGAAGTGCTTGCAGAGTGACAGGAAGTGCTCACCGCTGCAGTAGCCGAGGCTGGAACTGAGATAATGCCATTGTGTAAGCAAGCCAAGTGACCTCTCCCTCAGCGCGGAGTCCAGAGGCTGGCGTCGGGAGCCCTGGCCCCCACCCAGCCCCAGACTCCCCAGGCACGGGGCGGGGGACTTGTTGGAGGTACAAGTTGGTGGAAGGGGGGGATTGGAGAGAAGAGGAACGGGGATATGAGGCGTGTCACTTCCCCCCCTCCGTCCCAGCTCGCCCCCCTTCTCACCAACTCCTCCCCTCCTTTGGGTTGACTCTCAACCTCACCTTGCAGAGGAAGTGTGGCTTCGACTCCAGACTTTATGACTTCTCCCATCAAACACCAGGATTTTTCACTCCCACACGGAGCAAGAGGCGGCCAGGGCACACTCATACCCACGCCCATGTCAACACACTCAGAGACACACACAAAGGGGTCCCTCTTTCGCTTCTCTCATATAAGCGAAGGGGGGGGCAACCATATCAGGTCACGAGTGATAAAATAGATGATGACAGCATTATGGTCAAGATCCTGTCCCATGCAACGCCTATCGGGACCTCGGTTGGTTAAAAACACCCTCCCACTAACCCCTGGAGGGAACGCTCCAGAGTCCCATGCTGTTGTCTGCTGGGGGGCATGCAAAGGTTGCATAAGCATCTCTCATATTTCTGTCAGCCCCTTTTGACACGACTGCAGACCACAACAAGATGGGAATGGTCCGAGAAAAGATGAAGCTGACAGGCCGGGGTCTGCAGCCCCTGATAAGGAGCTCGGCCGCCTGCGGGTGGTGTTTGGATTTCTGCCTGCAAACAGGCGCTTCACTCTCTGCAGCAGAAATAGCTCCAAGTCTAGACGTTTCAGGTGCAGCAGGTTGCTCTGAGCTCCTGGTGTTATCTTTGTGTGTGGGGAAAGTGCTCTAAGCTAACACAGTCACAGTTTAGGCATCAGAATGTGCAACAGGAGTTAAAAGAGTTTATGTTCGACTTGTGGCTCAGGTCATCTTGGAGTTTAAAACAAAAGTATACATTAATTTTTTCTAAACTTTGAGGAGGATTGAGAACAAATACAGGGGAAGTAATAGGAAACAATAAATAGTCATGACTTAATAGGAGATTCTCCAAAATAACCTTAAGTACAAGTAGCACTGTTTAAAACTGAAATCCAAGCAAACATGTATAAAATCATCTGATTATTTTTCTTTAAAATAACACAATATAGTATACTAATTAATACTTTTACTATATCATATATATTACATTAGCATATTTTTAGTCAGATTTGCTTTAAAGTGTGGAATACTAACCCACTAAATGCAGTCGTAGCACTCAAGTGCATATTGTGCAGAGTATCATACTTTGTTGACTTTGTTTGTGACATTAATCGGGTTAAACTAACTTTAATGTTGGACAAAGATCATCAGAGTAAGAATAAAATTAAGTTGAGTTCAATTTATTTACCCAAAACAAAACCTCGGGATTAAAGATGCTGCTTACATAGAAACTGCCTGTCAACACAAAGTAGGTTAGACGACCTCAGAAAGAAAGAAACTGAAGAGAAGTTGAAGCAAAGTCACTGAAATGCCTGGAAAATCGAGCAGTGGTTCCACAGAAGTGACCAATCTACTGGATCTACACCAAGAATATCACATGAACAATCAAACATGGTGATGGAGGTGTGATGTCTGGGCCTGTAGACTATGGCAGCAGAAAATCCACCAATAATTGACTCAAAAATTAGAAGTTATGAAAATATTTGACAAGCTACAAATTTCAACTGAGAAAGGATTCTGTGTTGTTTATTTAAGCTTTATCTGCTCTTGTCAATTCAACCATGTGAGTTGTAAAGTTTATTTTAGGGAGACTGGAACCTCAAACTATGAGTCATGCAGTGATCCACTTTAAATAAGGAAAAAATATTGAGTTGAAAAACATGATATTGCAAGTTGTTATTGCTTAATCAAATTGTGCTACTTGATTAAAGTTACTGTTTTGTGAAATCTATCAGCCTCACTATAGATATAATTTGGCATGTCATGGTTCATTTCTATATTTCTTTAGCTGTTTTTATATCATCATTTAATCAAAATAGAGTCTGCCTTCCTAAAAGCAAGCCATCTTGCACACATCTGATGACATTACAAAAGGTACACAGACACTGAGTAGTTTCTCATAGTACTTTTCTTCTTTGCTTTACCTTTTTACATATTTTTAATTCATATTTATTTAATCCAGTTACTGTTTCAAAAGTGTGTATTTGTAATTCATATCAATGCAAAGTAAGATATTTTTTCATAATTTATGTATATATATTTCTTAAATGTATTTCAACAATTTTGAATAACAGAAAAATTAACTAATTGTGTAGTTTAGTTAAAAAGTTAAACTCATGCCCCCGAGTATTAAAGTCTGATCACTTCAATGATTATGGTTTGCAGTTTGTCAAAAATATATATATATATTTGTTTTTCTCCTTGAGAAAACTAGAACAAAAAATCAATTGTGGTTATCTGGAACAACATTACAACTTTTATACTACAGCTTTTCCTTCCACCGATTTTTTTATCAATGATCTTTGTGATCCTCTTGTGGGGGTGATCAAGGACTGTCTGTTGGATGTCTGGCAAGTCAGCACTTTCTGGATGATTGTGTAAACCATAACAGAACATCTCTACATCAAAAATATTCTCTCATAGTCTTATATTCTAAATGTTATTATTATACATACAACTTCTACAAATGTCAATGTGACTTTTGTGATTTCAACTTTTCTCTGGGTTAGTTTTAGGAAGCTACAAAGCCTTCTTATTCCTCGGGCTGAGTCCGTTGATTCAAGGCTCTAATGTGGTTAACAGGCCAATACACAGACCGGTGATTAAATCTTTTTGAGTATTTAACCTGGAAAAGTGCTGATAGGGGTTGGGTGTGTGTGGGGTGGGGGCGGGGGGTCATACTGACTTGTGAATACTTGAGAGGTTGTCCTCATTTTGGCGCAAAAGTTGACAAATTTATGTTAAATTCTTAAATGAGTCTTATTGCTCTGATGAATATACATTTGAAATCTGGCAGGAACCCTCAGTGAGTATAGCCGCTCCAAAGCAGGGTCTGAGGCGGGTGTGACGTGAACTTTTTTTTTTTTTTTTACACCTTTGTAGTAGTGGGCACTCCCTCCGCCCGGTGATTGGCTGCCTATGAGTTTATAGCGCACCACTGTTCACATTCACTGCTGACTTCTGTCTACCTTTTCACTTATTGCTGCATCTGTTTGTGACTTTTTCTTTTCCTTTCCAACTTTAACACAAGAGAGAGTCAAATCTTTATTTTTTTTTTACTATTTTTTCCCGTTTTTTCTCGTTGCTGTGGTGTGGTTCCTGCGCGCAGTCCGGGCGCCTCTCCAAACACCTTCGAGAACCAGTTTGGACAGAAATGAGTAGTCCTGATGCGGGTTACGCCAGCGACGATCAGACCCAGGCAAGGTGCGCGATGTCAGTCATGATGCCTGGAATGGGACACTGCCAGTGGGCCGACCCGCTCAGTCCTCTCGGGGACAGCAAGGTGAAAAACGAGCCGTGCGCGCCAGGCGGCGGCGGCGGCTCCGGCGGTCAGGGACGCGGCAAGAGCGAGCCGCGGATCCGGCGGCCCATGAACGCGTTCATGGTCTGGGCGAAGGATGAGCGCAAGAGGCTGGCGCAGCAGAACCCGGACCTGCACAACGCGGAGCTCAGCAAAATGTTAGGTAAGTGTATTTAAATATTTATTTATTTAGGTCTCTGCTGCTGACACAGCATTTAGCTTTTAGAATTTGTTATTTTAATCATTTCTACTGACAATTACATATTTTTATTTTTATCAGAACGTATCAGTCAGCTTATTTAGTCATTCCTAGACTATTTTAAATCGCTATTCTCATTCGGTTGTCTAATATTTACAAGGGTGCTTCAAAAAAACGTCTTAATGGGTGGACTAAGTTGGGGGTCACTTATGACCTTGTGGTGGGAAAACAACATCAAAAAACAGAACAGAGTTTACTGTTTTTATGTTGATGTTGGAGCTGATAAATATTTATTTATAATCAACACTTTTCTGTGACACAAGATCCAAATATATAAAAGGTAAATAATTATTTAAAATTTATGAATACATTACATGAATACAACACTCTTCAATACATGTATTCTAGTGCAATACAAAACAACTATGTGCTTTCCTACTGCATTTATGATCCTAACTAAATATTTAGTTTTTGTACAACAATATTTCCATTTAGAAGTGTAGACATACACAACTATTAATACACACAAAAACACAAAACAAAAAAATGTTTTAAGCATAAGAAAATAATACATGTTGCACCTTCTTGCAAACATGCACTCTCCTATCCAAAATTATTATTGCTCAATTTTAGTACAAATATAAGACGGTGAGGATAAGGTGTCCTGCGAATATTAGGTGGCCCCTCTAGATATTTGATTTATCGTCCCGGTTTTAAACTCTATGCCAGTTAAGCCACAGGTATAACCTCAAATTCCTGTCCCTATTCCCCTAAAATGGCAACAGGCTATTTTTATGTGCATCACCAGAGCCATGTACAGTATCTGCTGACGTATCACTGATCCACTCCTCTTGACCTGCAGGGAAATCCTGGAAAGCCCTTCCCGTCACAGAAAAGCAGCCCTTCGTGGAGGAGGCCGAGCGGCTGCGGGTCCAGCACATGCAGGACCACCCCAACTACAAGTACCGGCCCAGGCGGCGGAAGCAGGTGAAGCGGATCAAGAGGCTGGACTCTGGATTTCTGGTCCACGGTGTTCCCGAGCACCAGGCCCCGTCCATGCCCGGGGACGGCAGGGTATGCATGGACAGCCTGGGTCTGGGCTACCATGAGCACGGCTTCCAGGTTCCCCCGCAGCCCCTCAGCCACTATCGGGACACTCAGGTGCTCGGGGGACCCTCTTACGAACCTTACAGCCTTCCCACTCCTGACACCTCTCCTCTGGACGCTGTAGAATCAGACTCCATGTTCTTCCCTCCACATTCACAGGAGGACTGCCACATGATGCCCGCGTACCCTTACCACTCTCAGGTGGCAGACTTTCAACCTCATGAACCGCTCTCTGGCCACCACAGCAGCCCCAGCATCATGCACCGCCACCCAGGCTCGGCTCCCGAGCAGCCCCCTCCGTCCTACATGAGCTGCCCCAACCCTTTGACCATGTACTACACCCAGCACTGCAGCCCCGGCCACCCCAAGCGGCACCCCGGCGGGGCAGGACAGCTCTCCCCTCCCCCTGATTCCCACTCTCACTCGGCGGACAGCATGGAGCAGATGCACCACTCAGAGCTGCTGGGTGAGGTGGACCGCAGCGAGTTTGAGCAGTACCTGAGCTCGTCCTCATCAGCCCGCACGGACATGCCGGGCCTGCCATACGGGCCGCACGAGGGCGGCATGCAGGGACCCGAGAGCCTCATTTCATCCGTGCTGTCGGACGCCAGCACAGCCGTCTATTACTGCAGCTACAACAGCTCCTAACCTTTTGCTGCAAAGGACACACAATCTTTGAAGCTAAATTTAAGCAGAAATACTTTTATCTTTATTTTCCACTCTTGGCACAATGAAGCTCCTGAGATTTTGTACTGTATCTGCCCAAAAACTGTTAGAAAAGACCTGGAATATTTTAATCTTAACACTGGTTTTAACTTCTCTCTCTTCTCTTGCAGGGATATTTTGTTTATTGTTAAATATTGTACAGTCACTAGTTTCAAATGTATATATATCGAGTTGTTGTTTTTTTATATATACTTTTGCACTTTTAGGAAATAAATGACTCCAAAAATATTTTGTATTTATTATTCAAAATTATGTGAAATCTGTGGCCTTTTATGAATCTTTCTTCAAGAAGAGTAAGAGCTTAAAAATAAGAAATGCTTACTCAATAGGTTTTCATTTTAAAAAATTAAAAACTGAGAATTGAACATGGGCTGCTTACTAATACTTTATAGTATTAAAGTATATTGAGATTTTAAAAGTTTGAAAACTGCTAATAAAGTCTGTTTTCGCTGAGTTCCCTCCCCCCACCTGTTGCTGCAAACTGCCAGACAGCTGGCTAAAAGACGGCCACAATACTTTCCCCTTTATTTCCACAACACAATTTCTCTGAGGGTAAATCCCAAAGGGATGAATAAAGTTTCTATCTAATCTGATCTAATCTAATCTTCATAGACCCAGCACAAATTTGGAGGAGGCTCCCGTAAGAAAATCATTTAAACTTCAGAGCTGCTGGGCGAGATGGACCGCAGCTAGAAAAAAAAGAAAGAAAAATGTGAAACGTATTTGAGTTGAGGGACTGCAGATGGAAATTGAGAGGAAGAAAAAAGTGGCAGAAAACACATTTCATTTCAAAGATTTTATTTTACACCAAGAGTTGGCACCGGCCCTGCCAATAGTACCAATGCCTGGCATGTGCTTGAATGGCCAGCAAGCTGACCTGACCCAAACTCATTAGAGAATCTATGAAAACCTACCAAGAGGAAGATGAGAAAACACTAGACCCAAAAAAAAGCAACATAGACTTTCTTAACACCTCAGAGGTGCCACAAGCCTATCGTGGGCTGACATTTCAACGTTAGAAATCCTTTTTTATTGGTGTTATACAATCTTATCACTTTTTTAGACACATTATTACAAAGTTTGGTGGCAGGGAGTCATGTCATGTCATGTCTACAAAATGTGCCTCTTTTATTGGTTTTAATTAATATTCTTGTCCAAGAAACTGTCTGATAGCTAATATCATCTCAATCAACAGAAATGGATGGATGGATGGATGGATGGATGGATGGATGGATGGATGGATGGATGGATGGATGGATGGATGGATGGATGGATGGTTGAGTTTAATATTTTTAACTGAATTACTGAAGCTATTTAAAAAATTTTATTATTTTTAAATTTGTTAAGACACCTTTATATGTTAACAACTGGTGTTTTTGTCAACATATCCTGTAAAAACTTTAGTCTTCATTAAGGAGACTAAAGGAGCTACAAAGTTCAATTGATGTTTAATTGACCTTATTTCTCATCCAAAACAATGCACTGTAGAAATATTTCCATGCGTAAAAAACAAGTAGTCAGTAAATATTGCATGACATTGTAATATCTTTAAAAACCAGCAGGAATATTCTATTATTTTTTAAATAAAAGACACAAGATCACAATGACCATGTTTGCTAAAATTCTTTATATTTTTACCGTGATATCACGGATATCATTTTTACCGTGAGGCAAAGATATCGTGATATTTTTGCATCAGATTGTCAAACCAGTAGAATCTCGTACCGACCCAGGCCCGGTGCAAATGCATCACCCTTGCTCTCCTTTATCAGTTCTTTAAAGGAGGAACTGTTAAAGGAGAGCTGTTTTATTTTACTTATCCACATCCGCCTGAAGCTCCAGTTACTCACCTGGAAGCCGGGCAGCGGATGGAGTTCCTGCGACCCGACTTCCTGGCCCAGACGGAATGGAGGTAATCCCAACGTCAGCGTTACACATGGCGCCTGGTTTTCTCAGCACAGGAGCGCGGTTTACGCTCCGGATATCCTTTCTGTAAATGATTTAGTCTCTTCTGATTAATGCTCGAGCGGGTCATTAAAAATCCACCGACGTGGACTACACCTTCACGGAGATAAAGTTGACCTCATCTATTCCACAGTTGTGCTTATTAACGCAGCGGTGACATCAGGATTTATTTCCGCGGGTATTCCTGAACGGCTACGATATATTTACCCGCTAAAGCCAGCACGGTGCTTTGACATCAATCAAAGTTATCAGGCAAAAATCTTTACGTGGTCAGACTGAACCTTGAGGGATGAGTCAGTGTATTTATAATCCAACAAGAGCGCCTACTTTATAAATAGAGATTTTCCCCTATTTCAAAAGGAAGAGCTTCTTCTCACAGGGGTCAATCACCCTGACCTGGAGATCCATTTTTAGCACTTCAGAGGAAACATGTTCCAGAGGTGTATATGTTAATGTGCTTTGTTCATGCTGAGGGTTTTAAAGTGTTCTCTTGGGTTAACCAGTGTCAATTCTTCCCATAATGCATTTAAATATTTTTCTACTTTAGTTTAAATAAATCAGGAGACTGTCGTTTATCTGCCGAATTAGCTGGTGTATTTTTTTAAATTCAACTTAAATTCCTGAGTAAATTTGTTGAAGACGTCCTGAAGTGACTTGACTTCCCTAAACGGACTTCTTCTTCTCCCCCAGGCCGGGCAGGAGAATCTTCTGTAATTGGTGTGAATGTGTTTAAATTCAGTCTGCAGCTGAGTGGCAGGTTTATTCTCCCTGTTGTTACAGCTAATGGGCGCATAACGACGGGCTCAGGCCTCAATCCCCCGAGGCTTTAAGCAGAGTGGGTGGAGGGGTCACCTGCCACGGACAGACCCCCCATCTTTAATCGTGATATTTTCCCCGTAACACTAACTGAACTGGACCGATTGACAAGGAAGGGTACTGGTAAAAACTGACTGTTCAAATTGATTATAATTTTATTATTCAAAAACTAATAATGTTCTAATCATTTTATAATTTTAATGTATCTATTTTATTTTATCATTATAATTTTATTATTATATTATTTGAAATTATATAATTTTATTTTTATTATTATTTTATAATTATATATTTTTTATCCTTAATTTATCTCGTTAAATTTTTTCAGGGTATTCCACACGGAGTTCATTCAATTTCTTTACTTTTCCATTTTTTACTGCCATAAAACTTAATGTATTGCATTGGTAATTTATGTATTCTTTTAACAAATGAACCGCATCAGAAAGCATATTCTAATTTATTAAATATGACTGTATTCAACAAATAAAGAGGAAGTAAATTAATAATTGGGAACTGAAATGAAACGTTTCCAATGTTTTAAAAATGTGAAGTCTGAAAAGAATCGTGGCCATTTGTAATCAGCTCCACTACGCCAATACTTTTAAAAAACATGTCAGAGATATGGGAAAGAGATTAGATTAGAGAGCATCTTTGATCATCAGTTTTAAAGGGACTTAAAACACATTCAGCTGGATTTAGATCTGGACTTTGACTGGGCCATCCCAGTACGTGAATATGTTTTGATCTAAACCAGGGGTCTACACCCTGTGGCTCCATAGTCACATGTGGCTCTTTGGCCACTCCACTGTGGCTAATACAAAACCAAACAAGAAATGTTTTTAATTATAAAGGTAGTAAAAACAGTGACAGTTCATCCATATGTGGCAGTCTGACTGACTGTGTCTGTCAGAGAGTCATATTTAATAAATTAGAATATAAATCCCGATGAGTCCCCTTTGTCAGATTAAAATTACCTTTTGGAAATAGCAACCTTTAAGCAAGTATTAAACATAAAATTCATCAACTTCACTTTTCTGTTTTTAAAAATATATTTTTTTTATTGGTTTGATGCAATATTCTTCTTTTAAATAAGCAGCTCATTTCATTAGCTATTAGCAGAAGTTTATCATGATTAAGAAAAATAAAACATGAATCTTTGTCTAATTGTGTGTTCCACTTAGTCTGTTCAATAATATCATAATCTATTGAATGGGTATGTATATATTAAATCCATTCTTTTTGTGGTTCTAGCCAAATAAAATTTTGCAGCAACGGGTAAAATGTAAACCTGTTTGTTTCAGGCGATGCTGCATGTTTAGTGTTGCTGTCCTGGTGGAAGGTGAACCTCCGTCCCAGTTTTATGTTCCGTCTCCAACAGCTTTTCCTCTAGAACTCCTCTGTATTTCATCCCACCAACTCTAACCAGCTTCCCTCTCTCTGCTGAAGAAAACCTCCCCACAGCATGATGCTGCCACCACCATATTTCACTAGGTGTGTTCAGGGTGCTGTGTAGTTTTGCACCTCATTTTGGGTTTTACAGGTTATATCCAAAACCTGCTTTGAGTATCTTCAGCGTTCTCTCTGACCTGTCCGCTGCGTTCCTTGGCTTTCATGATTTATTTATTTTTGTTGTTGTTCACTAATATTCACTAATATTCTCTAACAAACTTCCAAAGCCTTTAAAGAACAGCTGGAATTATGATTAAATTAAGCTGCATGGACCCTTATTTTGCAACAAATTTTCTTTTGGGGTATCAGAGAAAAAGGGGTTTCAAGCACATGAGTGCTTCTTTTTCACTTATTTTAAGGCAGTTGTACACTAAGTAACTCCTTAATGCTCCCAAATAAAATAAAAACAAGACAAAACAGAAGTTTAGCTGCTCCAAACGGAGCACATCTGAGAGGAAATCGGGACTTTAAAGGTGTTCCTACTTCCTCAGCCCCATGTTTGTTTTTGACTCTGTGTATGTGTGTGTGTGTGTCCCTGTGTTTGCGTGTCCTGGGGCCTCGCTGCCAGCAGTGTGCGCTGGGGAGATTACAGAGGCACGGGCGTCTACATTAACACAGCAGCTCTTAATCATTGCACTGCTCTAATCTCATCTCAGGTAGCTGCCTTTCACAAACACTCACCAGCAAACATGGATTCACCAACCCACAAGGAGCGTGGCCTGCAGTTTAACCCGACAACACCAGCAGGATCAGCTGCATCTGACCAACTGAGGCACAAATACAGCCACAGGATAGTGTTACATATCATTTTGTCGTGATAGCATCAACACCTGATGAGTTTGTTAAATAAACATAAGAAAGAAGCAATAAATTGATGTCCAAGCAATTATCTGACATCATTTGGAAATAGTGGCTTAGAAGAATGACTAAGAAAAAATTGTAATTAAATTTATTTCCAAGTTGTACAATATTAGAAATAGCTAGATAACTTAGGTTTACCTGGATTTCTCTTCACACGTTTACAAACATTTAATTAGAAAAACCTGGTATTTTTTATGTATATAATCATTTGCTTTCATATGAATCATACAGTCAAAACCTAAGAGTCTAACATTTTGTAATATGTCAGGACACACATACCTGCAAAAATAAAATGCACATGCAAATAAATTTAACTTAAATGTTGAACTGATAAATAATTCCTGGCCAGGTTTCAGAGAGAGCAACAGACAAGTAGAGGTTGCAGGGACCCAAACTGATTAAGTCATTGATAGTAGATTGCACAAACAGCATGCAAGACAGCTGCAGGAGAGGGTGTGTCCCTGGTCTAAAGCGAGGGCTGGTTGCTCATAATCCCCGGCAAATGCTGTTCCCCTCCAGCCTGATCGCCTTTATGGTCTCTGCCCGGCTCACCAGCGTCCAGTTGTGCCCCTACTAAATATAGATTCACTGATACAGACTGTTTTTTTTTTTTTTATGCTTGCATTCCTGCCTTTGTTATGTTGAAGTTATAATTACTTTACCAGTGAATTGATAAACTGAACAGGTAACTTCATGTGTCTTTTTCTCTTATTGTGCATATGTCAAAAGTCACATAGAATTTTAACAAGTGACTATTTTTATTGCAAAAGATGATATTGAGAATTATCATAGGGTGTAACAGCTGTACGTAATTTTTAGCATCATCATAGACAATTTTCTCTCTATGCCTACCACACCTGTAATTTAGATTTCGAGAAATTTATACCATAAAGCTAAAATATCTTAAGACACCAATGCAATTATAAGAGACTGTATCTATATAAAACTGCATATGATTGTCATTTAAAGGGAAAAAATACGTAAAAATATGCTTTTAGAGATGTAAAATAGAAATGTGCTAAAGTAGGGCAAAAATGTGCACCCTAAGATGAAAAGGAAGTTTTGAGCACCAACGCAGAATGCAAGGTGTTGGTTTGGCGCTGGAGTACATTGTTCCAACCGACTGGTACATTTGTTTCAGTCAGGAATTGACACACGGAGCTGAATCAACTCCGGACCGCTACTGATCAGCTCGGCACTCTCTGTTCTTTTGTTTGAATCCCCTGGTGGCACTCTGGACAATTTTTAGCTCACACTGAAGCGGGTAGTGAGTACAAGATGACTACATCAGCAGTCAGCTTCCTCTTTACTGTTTTTCTTTGGAAGGTAAAAATGTGTTGGCAGACTACAACCAAAGTTTGCTCTCTTTAAGTCCTAATGTCTTCTTTCAAGACTTCCAGTTGCCTTTAGACCTCCCTTCCTATGAACTAAGGAAGGAAGGTGAGCAAAGCTGACCAGCAAAAAACATATGACTAACTGCAATATTTATGACTAACAAACTAAAAAACAGTCAAGGGAAAGTAACAGTAACTTCTAAAATTTGAACAGATTTGAGCTGAAACAAAACATTATACTATTACCATGCAACACTCAGTTTAACAATAAAACTAAGGTGTACACAAAATGTTAAATGATTACCAAAATAAAACAAAAAAGTGATGTCAATGCTGTAGCTGAGTAATTGATAATCTGTTGAAATAAACAGTGAACAAATTGCTGATTTAGCTTGTCAATTTGTTAGCTAAAATTGTAGGATATCTAGAGTGAGGCACTCAGAGAAAACTGAAAAACAAGGACTAACGATGTTGACCATTGTTAAATCAAGAATATAACTGTTAAAAAAAATTACAAGGTGCCTTAAAGTAGGAAACTATAACAGCGAAATGATAGCTTTGAGAGTTAGCAGCACTGTGGCTGAATTGCAAAATATCTAAAAGTACCAAATTTACAAAGGTCAGAGTTTGCTTAGGTAAAATAGAAAACTAAAACATAAACGTTTAACTTTTGAACATGTTAAAAGATAAAACGCATGTATGAATGGACTAAGAGAAAAGAAAGGATTATAAAAATATACAAAAGTAATAGTTATTATGTTAACTTAACCTAAAATATTGCTAAAACTTGTATATATATGATTAAAATTTTGCGCACTAGCTAGTGAGCTATTGATGAAATACTGCTAAGATAAAGTTAGCTATAGCAACCGCGACTCTAGTGTGAATTTACCTAACAAATGTTAAACTTTGTGGATAAGTATGAATGATAAAAGTTGAAAGTTTGTGAAGCTGGTGAAATAGCTAAATGAAGATAAAGTCCAATATTTTGGGAAAATTAAAGCTACTAAATGTAAGGAAAGTAAGTAGTATCTGATTCTATATATTTTTAATGAATGGCTAAATATATATTAATCATTACATATAGTAATTAATATCAACAAATATAAAGCAATTTATTCAACCAATACATTACTAGGAAAGTTATTACAATTATTTTTGTTTGAAAGGTGTGTTAATAAACAGCTAACTGGATTGTATCTACATGCTAACAACAGTAGCAGATACTTTTATTATTAGTGAATAATAACAGTACAATGTCGGATTGGAAGCGTTTGGGATACCAAAATAGGCTATTAGGGGAAATATATGCTGATTTGCAAAAAATCTTGGAAATAAAAAAAGCTCAGCTGCAGCTCAGCCAAAGATAAATGCACACCATTGTCTGTTGTTGTTTTTCTCTTTCTGTCAATCTCGGTCTTCCAGAGAGCACCTGTCTCCACTTCCTCGTTCTGATGACTCCTGTTTGCTACATCCATGAAAGATTGGCTGGGAACATCCTCTAGCCGAGAGGAAGTCATGCTCTGTGAAATTCACGCCACTCGCCCCATTTTGGGAATCACCGGTAGGACTTCCTAAAAAATAAAAATACATAAATATATGGTCTAAATAAAGCAGGGAGAGGGCAGCATGTCATGACCTGGGTCAACAGCTTTTGTTGTCTCATTGTATTTCTGTATGAATGACTTTGTCTTTGTGTGCATGCGTTTGTTGAGCAGCTGACACGTTTGTTTTTGCTGATGCGACGTGTTTCTCTGCGATTCAAGGGGTTCATCATTTTTATTATTGAGCCTCAACTTTGACTCACCACCATCCGAACATCTGATTGCCTGAAGTTTAAAATGTAGATATAAACCCATGTTAATTAAAATACTAATATTTTACACAATCAGTAATATCTAGCTTTTAAAGTCTGATACAAAAAATAATTAGAAGAATATTTAAATTATTAAATGAAAATTCACACATTCAGTTTATCCAGTGCTGAAAACCAAAAAGATATGTTTTGATTTGCATTTTTAAAGACAAAATAATCCCCTTAGATAATTACTTGAGAAATACTTGTATAAAAAAAAAAAATTTGTATTATATGGTTAAATTTAGTACATCGAGCCAAAATACAGCAATAAGGGTGTTAAAAAATGTAAAAGCTTTGGTGTTTCTCTTCTTTCAGAAACCCTCTTGGCTTCTTACACAGGAAGAGTATTTCCGCCCATGACCCTGGATTATGGACTTCAAAGAAATATCAAACACATTTTTACTAAAATAACAAACGGCTCACCTCTGGTTCTCCAAAAACAGACATCGATTTCCTCCTCCTGCTCTGTACTGAGACCGGTCTGCTTCATCAGACACTGGCACTATTCCAAAGGAGTCTGACTGTTTAAAAAAGAAAAAATCTTAATGAAAACTGACTGCTTATAACGTTTCATCGTAATGGGAAGTTGCTAAAAAAAAAAAAAAAGAAGAAGTGGAACGTTTTAGTTGTGATGACAGTTATGGCCACCAGGGGTCAGCTTTGCACAGGATGACATACACTTGTGATGTCAAATTAAAACCTTACCCTTTCTGCAAATGTGCTAGAATTTGTGAACAGGATGAAGTTAAATAGCTTGTAATTCGTTTTTTTTTTTTTTTTTTTTTATGAATCCATAATTATTTCACAACATTATACAAAACTATTTATTTTCTTTGATTTTTTGATGATGTTATGAATAAATAAATTAAAAGTGTGAATAGATGGTATATTGACCAAAAAAAGCAAATGTTGAAAAACTCTGTTTTAACTTTGATTTTTGACAGATTATGTCAAAATTCTCTGAAAAATCATGTTTTTTTTTTAT
This sequence comes from Alfaro cultratus, assembly GCA_903066825.1. NCBI lineage: Eukaryota > Metazoa > Chordata > Actinopteri > Cyprinodontiformes > Poeciliidae > Alfaro > Alfaro cultratus. The sequence goes on along the minus strand of CAEFZX010020979.1, from coordinate 77,253 downwards.
CACCAATGTATTAATACTGAAAGAAAAAAACTAAATTATCCTTTATTAGTCTGGAACAAGAGGTAAAAGTTCCAAAATAGTAAATGTCTTAGTGTCGTACATTTTGTGCTGTGCTTCTGTCAAATTCAGAGTAGATAAAAACCCAGCCCTCATATTGTTGTGCGTGATCTTTGCAGTCATTCAGCATGAAAGAATAAAAGGCGCGTGATCCTGCGCGGACCGTGGATACAGGTGAGTTAGTAATCCCTGACATAAATCCTGCCACCATGACGCACAGCAGGGTATTTTAAGCTTCTCTTCACTCTGTCCTGCGCTGTCAAATGTTGTTTTTATGTCTTATGTTTGGTGCAAGAATGGTTTTAGCAAGACGGAGTATTTTACTGCAAACACTTGATGACACAGTGTGGTGGCACTGCTGTTTTTTATGTTATTAAAATTGAATTGGGAGATGTTAATGGTAGAAATTGTGGTGCATTTCCCTGGAAGAGCATTAGGCCTTCTGGGAGGTGAGGAAAAATCTGATAGTTGATGAAAATGGAGAAAATACAAATGCTGAATAATTTTACACATGACATCATCATTTCCTGGTTTTGTCTTGTTCCCCATAGTGTTGCAGAAATCAGATGTAGGCCATAAAAATATGGACAGCCAGGGGATTGTTGTATAGAGTATTGTTCAGATTTCAATCAGTGCTGGTAACCATTTTCAGATTCCCGCAGCGATCTGAGCTACATTCTGAAAGAGAAACATTCTGGAAAAAAACTTTATGGTTGAAGATGTTAAACATACAAAACACACCACTCTCCACACATATTTGCATCTCCGGTAAAGATGTGTATAACTGACTTAAAATAACCTGTAGTTTTGTTAATGATAATTGGAGATGAACAGTAACAGCTGTTTTGAACATTTGAGTTGTTTCTCTGAAACTATTTATGTAAAAATTCAGATCAAAGTGTTTCCTGAGAAATTTCCCAACATAATATGTAATAACCGTATTTAAATGCGGTTATTATAAAATGGAGAAATAGGTCCATGCGTAATTTTTGTACTTCTGGTAATCAGGAAGTAATGGATTAATAATACAACAATTTGCACTAGAAAATTAACTTAGAAAATACAGTTTCCAGTCAGAAATTATAGTGTTTGTTGTATTTTAAGGGATTTCTGGGGGACTCCATTAATTTAGCACTGCTAAGTTTTTTAAAGATCAGTTATTTAGCAATGTGGATCTCTTTCCTTCATTGAAAAGGTGAACTAAAATAAAATTAGGGATTTGAAAGAAAATCTTCTTCAGTGTGGGAATGAATGCCAAATCTATTTTAGGATTTCTACATTTTCTTTTAACTCACCTTGCAGGACTGGACCAAGAGAGTCTGAACTCCCCAAAGGACATGGCCACTAATGTGCCAGTTGTTCACGTTTACTGGTGCATTTCAATAATGTATCCTCAAATTTTATTTCAAATGAAACCCATTTGTGAATTTAATACACACAAAGCTATTAAACATTTATGCATTTTAACTTTGATTTTTGTAGGTTAGCTCATAAATTCAGTTTTATTGAAAAATAAGAAACATTACATAAAACCAAATTTTAATATCCTTTGTTGCTTGAATGAAATAAATTAAATTTGGCTTTTTCTATCACACTTTTTCTTTCACTCAACTTTCCAGCAGTATGCCCGGACATTGTTGTTTGTGAACAATTTGTTTAGACCTATGCTGTCTTACTTTCATTGTACATGGAATCAGTGTCTGCTGGACAACTGTCAAGTCAGCAGTTTTTCCCCTGATTACGTAGATAATAACATTTCTGTATTAGAGATCCTTTTTTATTGAAATTATTGAAAGGAATTTTGAAACTGAAATTATTTTTTATCTCTAAATGATCAAAGTTAACAGAAATATAATTTACTTTGGTAAAAATGAAATAATATTTTGGGTTTCCTACAACCTTGGGTCTGCATATTGAACATGAAAACACATTCTCTTTCTCAGGTTCTCCAAGACCTGATTTTGGGGATTTCTCTGTGGGCTATAACAAAAAAAAAAGGTTTTGGCTTTAACTGTAACAACAGATTAAACATTTATTTTAAGCATGTTTGTATAATTAGAACAGTCTTGTTCTAAATGTTTATTTATATAAGTCAGTTGGCAATGGTTGCAGGTTTCCACTACCGTTATTTTAAAATGTTAGGAATTAATTCTGCCTATGCATCACAACAGAAGAAATCAACAGCCATGTTTATTTATTTATTTATTTATTTATTTATTTATTTATTTATTTATTTATTTATTTTGCCAATTCAAGGTGTATGATTTGCTAACAGAGTTTATTAGGACACATAGGTCAAACGTTTAAATAACACGGAGGAAAAATGTGAGCAACAGCAACTTGGTTGCAACCAATTAAAAGCAGCAGGAAAGGCAGTTAACTTATAAATTAATTATTTAATTAAAATAGAATTAAATTATGTTTTTAAACTCCACAAAGTTGGATGTGTTGGTCTTTTTTTGTCATTTTGCCTATGCATGCGCCACAAGAGCAGCTGAAAGCCATGGCTAATCTATGTACAATATTTCTTTAAGTTCTGTAAACATAACTTTTTCCTGACATACCATAAAAACATGTAAAGATAGATTTTGAATATGAACTTCATCAAAGTATAGGAGCACAAATATTAAAATAAAAAATTGGGAACCACATAAAAGCATGAGCATCAATGCTGATGGTAGGGTGGTGAAAATGAAATAACTGAATTTTTAACAATAAGTTTAAAAATGAATCAGAATGTGTTTTACAGTCTTATAGTCTCTAAGGCTGTTTCTTTAAATATATTTTGCTTACAATATAATCATGTAATGCAAATAACGATTTGAAAAGCAAGAAAATAAGACTAAAGAAACTGGATTGATTGGAGAAACTCAGGAAACTTGAGTCACCTCAGGCAGAACTCCCTTTCATGCTTACAATAGGCAGCATTTCCATGAAAAATGGATGGACACAGTAACCTGCTTTTGAACCCTGAACATTAAGACCTCTGATCTTTAAGAGCCCTCAGAGACAAGTCAAACAGTGGGCGACTCAGATCTGCCACATCCTTTTGTTGTCAGGTTCAGAGAAAGTCAAGGCCAGCTCAATAAGTCTTTATCTTGGCTTTGGTATGTGTGTATTTAAGTGTGTGTAAGTCAGCCAATATATATAAACTACAGCGAAGGGGCTGAAAAAAGGACTGTGGGGCTGTTCCTGTACATGCCCATCGGTAGAAGGGTGTATGTTCAAGTCGACGTTCAGCAAAGCAGCGCCTGGAAACTTCATCTGAGGGTCGGTCGGTCAGGATGCCAGCGTCTCGCACACGGAGGCTGCTTGTCTCGACCTCTCCACTCAGCTCTGTCACTCGGTGACTGACCCTTAATCAGAGGAAGGTTGTCTGATGACGGATAAATCACTCCGCACCCAGCGCTGCTATCTGGGTCGCGTGTAGTCAGCTTGTCCCGTCAGAGGGCTGGCCTTCGGCCACCGGCCTTCCAGGGCTCACAGTGGGAGGGTACTGAGCTATTTGATGAGGAGGACCCTGCCCGCCACCGTCCCCTGGAGAATAATAGTCCACATTCTCTGCATGTTAATGTTTCTGTTGAGAGGCTCGAATGCTGGTAGTCGCTGAACACTGAGGTGACACTGACAGCCCACGTAGAAGGCTGCCTACTCAGACTTTCTGTCAAAATATGCTGTAAGTTCATATGTTTATTTTTCAAGTAAAATAATTTTTGATTTGAAATTATTTATATATGCAAATAAGATAATAAAACATTAGTTTAATCTTTTGTTTTTGAAAGTCTTCACTATCCAGCAAGATTTTAGTTCTTCATATAAAACTAACATGATTTAATCCTGCCTTAAAACCTACAGATCTATGAAAAAGTAATTGGTATAAATAAATGTTTCAGATTATTCAAAAAGTAAACAACATAACTAAAATAAATACAAAAGATGATTTCATTTAATAAGGGGAACACATATCCAAAATCATCCTGGACCTTAGATAAGAAGCAACAACTGACAACCGCCAGAGTTTCTGGTCGAAATTTGTTCCACTCTACTTTGCATGATTGTTTTAATTCAGGCACTTTTGGGGGTTTTGAACACAAGCAACCATCATGTAAGTTAAATTGAAGACAGGGCTTTGATTAGGTCACTCCAAAACCTTCATCCATTTGGTTTTTGGGTGTTTTTTGGTTTTCAGGTGTGGACTTACTGGTGTGCATGGTGTCATTTTGTTGCTTCATATTCCACTTCACAAGCTCATGATCAGATGAAATCTTCTTTAGTTGTTCTTTCATTAATTGCAGAAAAGTCCAACTTAAACTGTATTTAATTACCTTTTCTGCACTAGAGAGGAATAACGTCCTCTGAATAAATTTAAAACTAATTTTACTTGTACCTTTAGTATGCCTTTGCTTGCCAGGTCTTTTCTTCATAATCATTAAGGGATCAATGAAATGCGTGGGTCTACTTTAAATCCTTCAGAGTAATACGAATGTTTATTATGCATTTTGAAATAGTAAATAAATTAAGGTATAACAAAAATTATGTTTAGTTGTAATATAAATATACTGACGTTTGTGTAAATTAAAATCTATAACATTTCATTAATATGCTGTTAGCATGTGGTTAAAAATGCTTTTTATAAATATACAGAAATTAATGAGTTAGTGGTTGTTTGGCTGAAGATATACAATTCCTGAAATCTTGGATGCATTTTAACTCGACGATTCATTAAATGTCATCTGCAGAATTCGGGGAGAAGAACTTCAAGCATCTGAACCATTTATGTTGCAGCAGGAAAACAGAAACACACAGAACAGAAGGACTGAGAATCTTTGTTTAGAACCTCGGTTCTACTCTGCAAATAATACAGGAATCATAAAAACACAGAAGATACACACTTAAAAAGTTACAACATCCTAGAATGTTGTTTAGATTTTTAGCTAAAGCAGCAGTTTACTCTTCATACTTTGTTGTTTGTTGAGATTATTGTGACAGATTTTAGCTGGTGTTAACATGGCTGCCTACTGGTCTGCTGAAAATGTACAGTTATAAAATGGACTATTAAGGCCACCAACCCAGCAGTATCCTCCCAGAAAGGCATAAATCTTTACACGGCCTCTAGATCTAAAGTGTTTATATTTACATTTGAGAATAAGAGAATAATCATGACATTTGATTTGATGGTTTCAGTGTAGATATTTCTAAAGGAGCTCCATGACAGATTCTGCTTAAAGCTCCATGCAACCTTGGGCCAGGCCTGCTCCGATGAATGGGTGATTAGCAGGCTTTGGTTGTACCGGATGGGAGAGGAAGCTGGCGCTAATGCAATCATTTCAATCAGGTGTGCTGGAGTTGAGGACATTTATCTTGACACATTATAAACTATTAACAAAAAAATGCATTAATTTAAAATAGAGAGCTTGAGAGTTTGTTCAATTGTTTGAGACAAATGAGTAAAGTTGCAAGATAGTTAGATGATTATTGTGAAAATAGTGAAAGTCGCATACAGCTGCAGTTAAGCCGACACACACATTTCCCAAAACATAAGGCAGGTGGTATCACTTAAGAGAAAAAAAAAATATATATATATATATTTTATTTTCATCTGAACAAAACAATTTCTGCTCTTTTATGCCACTGAGAATCTTCCATGGCATTAAACTGATGAAATGCTTCTTTCTTCTTTCTTTACTGGTATTTTGAGGATTATCTTTGGTGATGAACTCCAGTTCTGTGGAAAGTCTCCTTACCGTCACTTTAATCTTTATATTCTCAAGACTCTGGCTTGGCTGTTCCACAACATAAAATTCACTCAGAAGAAATATGTTATTGAAATTAAAAATGTAAATAATTTAGGCAACATCAGGAAAATAAGCTATAATATTTGTCTGGGTGCTGTAAATGAAACACAGATACTCCTTAACACATCATTTTGACAGTTTTGATTTTAACGTAGCTCACCAGATACTGCAGAAAGTACTTTAGGTTTAGTTTAGTGTCTTTGTTATTCGTAAATATTAAAATTCATGTCCTATTGAGACAAAAAAAAAGAAAGAAAGAAAATGATTGACACCCTAAAAATAACTTCCAAGTCTCTGATTATAATTACCAGAAATTATGGCAAATTTGAGCACAGTCTAATTGAATAATGGAGACATCAGAGCAGGAGCGGGAGTGCGGAGTGATTTACCGCCCAGAGGAGTGTGCTTATCTCTCCCTCCGTCCTATGCAGGAAACACTGGGATGTCACCAGGCAGATTAAAAGCTTGGCACAGCTGATATGGAGAGCTCAAAATGGATGGGGTGGAGACCTCTCCTGGCTGTGCGAAAAGGACTGGAGGGGAGTGTACGGTCAGTGGGTTGACCTCCTGAGTCCTGTTTGGCATGGTTTCATTCAAAATCTGGGAATTCCACTGGAAATTAGGAGGCGGAAAAATAGATTCAACATCATCTAACTTGTAAGGAATTTTGAATAGTAAGCATAGTTTTGACTCAACTTGGGCCAGGATGCATTTTTTAAACACACCCCAGAGGAAAAGAGGAATTTATCAAGAGGTTGGCGCAAAATAAAAAATATTTTAGGTGGGTTATTCTTCAAAAAAATAAAAATGTTAAAGTAAATCCACTTTAGTCAGGTTTGCTTCCTATAAATGCTGTTTGGCCACAAAATCATTGAATCATGACAGCTGCAATGGAAGGTATTTGCTCAAGGGCCAGAAATGAGGCACATATTCGATATTAAATGACACAACAGAGTCAAAGTGTGGTTACACATCAAAGCGCGCTGCCGGCATTTCAAATGCGCCTTCAAGAGTATTTTTGCTGCTTTAAGCAGGAGTTGATGGAGGCTGGCAGACACTCGAATTGAAGAAGTATATGCAGGCTGAAGAGAGGTGCTTGATGGGAACACTGGGAGACAGATCTGGAGGAGCAGCTGCACGGAGGACACTGGGACAAATATAGAAAGAGAACAAGAGCCAAAACATATCACACATTTTTTCCCATTAACAGCATAGGTTTGAATCTAACGTGGCGCCAATTACTTTCTCTATAGTCGCGAGAGCGTAAAAATAGGCCTGGGCTGAAGTGGCAATACAAGCGGAACGCAGGGACTGATATCTCTGTCTTGGCGGCATGTGATTTTACTCTTAAACATGGATGAGAACAACGTTTTAACATTGTCAGCTGTTTTATTATGAAATTCCTTATTTTCACACATTAACTGGTATGATATGCTGAGTGGAGAGGTTTTCATTTCAAGTCAAGTATGTTTGGCAGATTTATTTTTATTTAAAATAGAGACAAAACAAGAAGAAATACATTGTATAGATTTCTGCCCAAGGTTTGTTTCCTTCTATTACCTTGGTAGGTTGATGTCAACATATAACAGATATATGACATGTGGCAGATGTCCCCTCTGAAATACACACGATATGATGTCAAGCAATAAAACACAAGAGGAAACACGACTGCATGACAAAAGTCTGTTGGAGCCATTTTCCCCTCACGCTTTCAGCATCCTTATCTCTGCTGTGGAAAGCTGGAATGACAGGCAGGCTTGGGGCCTACCTGTTTACACTGACAGCTTCCTCCATTGTTCCCCCTTCAGCTTCCTTTGCTGGATTTTTCACATTTTTGTGTCTGCTGTTTTTTGGGGGTTTTTTAGTCGACTGGGATTATGGGAGCGTCCGGTGACATTCCTGGACGTCAGTTTGGTCGGGCTCAGCAGGAATTCTTTCCTACAGCACATATTATCTGTTTCATACACACCTGTGATATTTTTAAGGGGTTTAAGATAAACACTGCAACAGAGAGGGATCACTTTATCTTTTTACGCGAAGCTGAAATCTGATGACTTCTCTAAAAGCTTTTGATTTCTTTAGTTCGGCCACAGGTTTACTGTGGAATGAAGTCATCCCCTCGTACACTAATCTGTTTTACTACAGAAATAGATGTGGTTCATTCCAGGTTTGGTTGCTGTTATGCAACTCGTGATAGTTCACGGTGAAGGATATGCATGACCAGCTAATACCCTCCTCCATAATACGGTTCAATCTAACCTATTAGTGTCTACTACCCCTTTAAACTGAGCTGTATTTCCAAAACCAGCACAATGTCACTGCAAGAGTATTTTTGTGGGGACAATAATAGTCTGTATTTGCTATTAGGAGAACGTTCATCTTAGCTGTCTGAATAGTGTCCACATCCCACATCCGCTATGTTGAAAAAAGCTTTAGTTAGGGCCGGCCAGACGTATAAGCAAGCTTATCCATAGCCATAGAATGGCTATCATATAATAAAATCTGTTGAAAATCTTATTTTTCTATTGATTTTCTTCAATAAGACAATAATTGACATATTTTACATGGATGGAAGAATACATAATGCAATAATGAAAGAAGCTGGTTATTTATCGAGAGTTGTACACAAGTATCTTAATGGAAAGTTTAGTGGAAGGAAAAGGTATGGATGAAAATGTTGCTCAAGACACACTAAAAAACTCAGTGTTTTACTGGTCTGGTAACATTGTAACATTTGGAGAAAAATAATCATGGTTTCCATAAACTGCAAGCCATAATTATAAAAAAGGACAAAAATATACATAAAAAGTGTAGTACTTTTTGGATTTCATTACTGTCATAAATTTTATTTAACATCTTACACTTTCATGTTGAAAACAAGCGCTCCTCTGTAAGGGTCCTGAGAATCGAAAACACTTTAATCCCTATTCTGGAAAGAGGTCCTTAATGAGATTACAGACCTGCTCGTATTTTATAAGTGGACACTAATTTACCATCTGCCATTCAGAAAACTTTGCTCACATTATTTTATTCCTCGATGTAAAACAGCAGAGCTGTGCAAAAAATATCTACAAATACACACAAAAACACAAAAAAATTATGATTAAACAATTTCAGCCTTTGGTAATGATTTTGGAAGATTTTTCCTCACCACTACTAATGTTCTTCCTAAATAAAATCGATTTAAAAATAAAACATGTAATTTATCTCAGTGGTTTTTGGACCAGTTCTTGGGCCTGCTATGATAGCTCCATAAGGTGTGACACACCTTCCCAAAGAGGATTTCCAAGCTTTGTACCTGCAGTGAAGATTACCTCTGAGCAAAGATTAAGCAAATTGCCAATGATGGTGTCTCCTGGAATAAACTCCTACTGTCAGTTAGCTCAGCAGTGCAGCACGCAATGAGAATCCATGGATCTTTTAAAAATATTTGGGACTCTTATGTTAGTAAAGGTGAGTTTTTTTGTTTCCATTTGTTTGCAAGTTCAGTTTTGTTTGACGTAGTTACTGTTTTGTACTTTGAGTGTTGCAGGTATCAGAAAAGCATAGGTTTTACTGTAAATGCTTGAAAATACTTACATTTAGAAAAGATAGATGAAAAGTTCTACTGCTAATTTTGCTCTAATCATGTGGTTTTGTACATTAAAATATGTTTTTAAAAATGACAAAATTATTACAAATTTATAGTGAAATTATTGAATTAAAACTGTTTATGAAAAGGGCAACAAAAGGCTCTTTAGCTCTTTAGAAGCATATATGTGCATCAATGTGTTTTTCTGGCTAGTTTAGCAAAAGGTAGGTCATGTTAGCTGATGACCACAACCTGACAAAGTAAACAACATATGCTTGGCAAGAAGTTAATCAGGTGTTTACAAGAACTGTTTATGTTGACTCAAACACAACCTTAGCAAAGCCCCTCATAAACATGTTTACAAACCCTTAAAACAGCAAAATTCTATGTGCTAAAATGTAATTGAATTTCTTCAGCGGAGGAATAAGAAACAAAGATTTTTAACTAAAGAACAGCTGCCACATCAGTGACCTTCTGACATGGCATTCATTTAGCCACTCTTGAAAGAGGGAAAGGCCTGAAACAGGCCTCATAAATCAGGAATAATGTGTATTGGTGAGTTATAAGTCAGGAAATGCTAGAAAATAGCTATCCACTTAAACTTGTCTAAGCGAATCAATAATCAAAATTTTAAAAAGTTTAAAGCATCTTGGAACATGAAAAGCAAGACTAGATGAGGACTCATGTTCATTTTACTACATTCATTTATTTAATGTCTTCAAATAAGCCAGTCAAGACAGAAAAAAAAACATTTAATCTCTTGCTTTTATTAGGTAAAAAAAAATATCTATACCGTCTTATCAAATTCACTGTAAATTTGAATAACTCTGCAGCTTTTCCTGTTCTGGTTTAAAGTTTTTACTTGTTCAATTACTAGTTAACACAAATACAACTCAATTAAATTAGCCATCTTGTTGCATTGAAGAAAATTTGCAAACCGAAGATTAGGACAGTGAAGCAAAAAAAATGTTAGTGCCTTTGAACGTGGCATAGTTGTTATTGCCATGCTTCTCTGATTATTTCAGAATCTGCTGATTTTCTGGGATTTTCACTCACAAATATCTCTCAGATTTACAGAGAATGGTGAGGGAACAAAAAAAGTATCCAGCTAACACAAAATGTGTGGACTTCACACCTTGCTGATGTCAGAGGTCAGATGAAAAAGAACCTGAGTGGTACAAAATGACGGAAAGGCAATAGTTGCCCAAGTACTAAGAAGACCACCTCAAATGGCATAGTATCAGTTAGAGTAGGAAACCAAGACTACAATTTATTGAAGCTTGCCAAAATTGGAAAATAACAGATTATAAAAACGTTGCCTGGTCCAATAAGTCTTGATCTCAGCTGAAACATTCATATGACATAGGATCACTGAATCCATCCAGTCTGGTTTCAGTGGTTCAGTCTGCCAGTTGTTGGTTCAATTTTGTGGAGAATATTTTCTTATTTTTGGCTTCTTTGTACGAACTTAGCATCAATTTAACACCTCAACCTATTTGAGTGTTGTTGTTGACAATGTGTGTCCCTTTATGACCCCATAAAAGCTTGGTTACTTCCAGCATTTATTGCCCCCTAAGGTAAAATCCTCTCCAACTTCAGTGGAGTTCACTGATCTTCAATTGCCTAAACCATCTCCAGATATCAATTCAAGATAATCCAACCAATTTACACAAAATCCAGATGTGTTACTGCCTCTGTGTTGAATCCATATCACAAATAATGAAGAAAATTCTGAAGGTAAAAGAGGTCCAACCTGGCGCTAGTAACGCAGTGCACTTAGTAAAGTAGACAATGAGTGCATATAAGTCATAAATTGTATTGTTACTAAGACAAAAGCACAAATGTCAGTGACCCATGTAAAGATCTCAGACAAAAGGTCAGCTGTTGTTTGTTTGCAGAAGGAAAGTTATTTTATTTACCAACCTCTACTGCTGAGTTTATGGCAATGGGTCAGGAAGTGGGGGAGAAGAGGGCATGTAAAACTTTTATAGTAGTGTACTTGGATTAGGAAGTAGAAGCAATAAAACACAAAGGTAGAAAATCCTGTTATTTTCTAAACGTCTTCTTAAATCTTTATTTGCAGTCAACCAGAGAAGATGAATGAAACTGGGCTTCGGAGGACCCTCCCTGACCAGACGTCAGGGAGCGGGCACACCTTTGACACTTCGAACCACCCGAGCATCACCAACATCATCCTGTCAAAGCGGGTCTGCTTCTACAAAAGTGGGGATCCTCAGTTCAGCGGCCTTCGAGTGGTCATCAACAGCCGGACCTTTAAAACATTCGATGCGCTCCTGGACAGTCTTTCCAAGAAGGTTCCCCTGCCATTTGGAGTCCGGAACATCACGACTCCTCGAGGGATTCACGGCATCAATACTCTAGACGAGCTAGAGGATGGGAAGTCGTACATCTGTTCCGACACCAAGAAAGTCAAGCCCATTGACCTGGCCCTGGCCCGGAGGAGGCTACCACCTTGGTACCATGCGAGACCTGTTAGTTCTCGCCAGAGGACAGCAAGGTTTTTCCAAGGCAGGAAAAACATCCACAAAGACGGTATAGGAGTAATTCGTACACCCAAAAAACTTGTGGTTTTCCGCAATGGAGACCCCTCCATCAGGCATATTGTGGTGCTACACAAGAAGACTACACCAAATTATGAGTCTATCCTGGGACACATCTCAGAGTTGATGCAGTTCCATGTGAGCAAGCTACACACTCCGAATGGACGACGGGTAAGTTTTCCGTCACTACCACACACAGTCATTCCTTTCGTGAAAATACTGACCCTTACAGTACTAAGATAAACTGAAACCTGGCACGAAGTGACCGTCACACAAGGTGAAAAAGTGAAAAGCTTCTTTGCCAACTCATCTAATACCTCCAGCGCCCTGCAGAAGCATTAATACCCCTTAGACCTTTTCACATTGTGTCATGCTACAAACTTCAATGTATTGTACTGAGATTTGCAACAAATCACTTTCAAGAACCACCTAATTAATTGATTACATTTCACTGACCACAGTTATATCCAGCATCTTAAAATGGAAAGAATAGTCGTGTCTGACTGCAACCTAGCAATGATAGGTTGGGCAGTAAGAGCATTTCTGGAGGAGCAGCCAGAAACAGGGAATCTGGTCAGAATTGTTGGGAAGGTAGATGGAGCTAAATACAGGACAATCCTGGAAGAAAACATGCTAGCGGTTGCAGAAGACTTCCATCAGGAAATTATGAAATGCATTTTCATTCTACTTCATAAATCTGTACTACTTTGTGTTCATTCAGCACATCAATTTCCTATAAAAAACTAAAGTTTGTGGTTGTAACATGACAAAGTGTAAAAAAAGTTGAAAGACGTGTGAATTCTGTAGAACTGTTAAATATTGGTTCTCATTTATATCCAAGTCTTGATGGATTTCACCAAATGCTACCTCAAAAATCCCATGAAGAAACAGAAGATTATTTTGCAGGGGGTATGTTAACATAATGAATAAATGTTTAATAAAGATTTGTAACATGGAATAGTTAGAGATGGACTACTTCAAAGGGATTAAATATTTATTTTCTATCTGCTTCAGATTGATGGTCTTCCAGGTTTGATTTTGTGCTCTGGAAGTGTGGTGGCTGTAGGCAGGGAGCCTTTCAGGCCTGCAGTGTATGGTGCAGATAAATCTCCAAGTCCAACAAGGCGACCTACCAAGCAAAGGGCTTATAAAAGACAAAAGACATCAGTCTGTAAGTAAAAAAGAAGTTGGTTTATTTATTTATTTAGGAGAACAATTGTAAATGTATTTTAAAGAAGTGTGTTTGCTAGCCTTTTGTTAGCACGGCGTATAAGTCCTGCAGTAATCTGCCATCCCTCAAGGGATAAAGCTTGAGAAAGTGCTGAGGTGATAATATTGTATGTAATGCTGTAGATGACCTACAAGCACAGGTTTGCTGCTAATGTTCTTGAGGAGCAGCCATTCAGTCTGTCTAACTTATCTTATTTTGTTCTTTTCTCCCTTCATGCTTCTCTGGAAACTTCTGGCATTTTTATTTTTAATTTTCCATCTTTTTAAAACTCTTTTTGGATCTTCTGGACTCTCTGAAAAGCCAAAAAAATGACACCTTCATTTTCTTCAAAGTCTAGGAATTTCTCTACGTCATCGGAGAGGTACATCGTCCATCAGATTCACAACAGTGTTGGCGAGAGCTCCTGTGACCTTCCAACTAACTCCATCGAGTCATGTTCAGATCGAATACTGGGGTCTCTGGCAGAGACGGAGGAGGAAACCTGTCTTAGCAACAGAAATGGTGAAGAAGGGCAGGACAGCGTTCTGCCCAATGACAACATCGAGAAGTCCTTTCGGGTGAATCAGGATGGCAGCATGACGGTGGAAATGAAGGTGCGACTGACGATTAAAGAAGAGGAAACTGTTCAGTGGACGACCACCCTGACACGTTCAGTTGTTGCAGATCAGGCTGATGTGGCATGTTTGCCAGATCCAGAGCAAGAGGTTTGCTCAAATCATTCTCAAACTTCTGCCACTTCCACAGACATTCTCTATAAGGACAGAACCAGAGAGGACAATGACGATAATCCACCGTCACTTGGAAATGGAGCTATCAGTGACACTTTTCAGGAGGAAGATGATCATAAAGACCACACTGGGTCTTTGCCATTATCAAGAAGAGTCCCCACCCCAGGGTGCAAGAAAATAAGCAAACTCCGATCTTCTGTGGAAAGCATTAAATCTGCAACTGTGGATGAGATTGCAGAAGGAAAGATTGGTTCTTATATTTTCAGAGAAGAGACAGAGAACAGGACAATAACAGAGCAGTTCTACATGGAGAATCAGAACAGGACAAAACCAGTTCCCAAACCAAGACAACATGGCTCTGTGGATGTCAACAGCAGAGATATTTCTGCATTCAAATCCACTGAAATTATGCAGACTGAATCCAGTGGAGAGGAGGTTACTGAAGCAGTCATGCACATATATGAACAACAGACATGTCATGAGAATTTTCTTGCAAATGTTGGTGTTCATGGTATGTCTGCATCTGGAGCAACCTCAGAAACCAGGCAGCTTTGCTCCAGTAATGAATTTGAACCTTCACCATCACCAGCCTTTGAGCCAGTTAGTATGTACAGAACTGACAGCAGGTCTGTATCATCAGATTTGCACCTGGCCTCTCTAAAAGCTGGTGCTGTCCAAGGAGCAAAAACAGAAACACTCCAGCAATTTGCAAAGAGTCACAACAAGCCCGGAGAAAAAGAGGTTAGGAAAGATCTGAGGGTTTTCTCAAAACCTAAACTGGTCGGGAAACATGTCAGGCTGGTTATGACGCCAGGTAAGAGACAAAGGAAGAGTTCAACAAAAGCAGCTGAAAAATATAAAACAGTGAAACCTTTCTCAAGTGCTGTCTTCATCAAGAAAATTTATGGAGCTAAAACAAAGACAACAAAAAACATAAAAAGGAGAGCGACACCAAACTTACCAAAGCCAAATGCTAAAAATTTACATTTTCAGTTGTCTTTGAAAGAAAAGAACAAGCAAATGTTGTTTAACACACAAAATGAAGCAAGTCATCCACAAAGAGATCTGAGTAAAAATGAGTATTTGCATATTAATAAAGGTGTGCCATTGCAATCATTTTACCCCTCCAGTTCTATTGCTAAAGAGTATGTAGAGAATTGGCTTGAAAAGGCCCATTCACACCCATCATCAAACCAAGATAAAGAAAGTCAAATAGCAGGAGGGTTTGCTGCTCTGCAAACACAGAAAAAGGTAGGAACATTTTCAGAAGAAACATCAGAAACAAGCCGAATCTTTGAACTCTCTTCACCAGAAAATGTGATCTCCTCTTCAGTCAAGCTTAGAGTACAGTCTTTCGAAAGCAAATCAATGCCTGCAGAGGAGAAAACCAGAGTTAGGCCAAAAAATTCTGACAACTATACAGCACATGCAAATAGAGAAAACTACTACAGCTTAAGCCAGAAAGATACACCTCTCCTAAATGGGATCTCCTCTGAAATACTTCCACCGAGAACTGAGACTGAAGAAGACATGGCCACACTTACTGGTGCACTTTCCATGGAGCTACCCCCACCACCGCCTGATCTACTGAATGCAGATGATTTCACAAATGATGCAATATCTATAACCAGAAGCCCTATAAGCAGTCAAAGATCACATAATTATTCACTAAGTAGTACTCCTACTTCTGACAAGGTCATATCACCAGATGATACTACATTGGAAAAATCATCTTCTCAAAGCAAGAATCAACAGGGAGCAGAATTATCCAGAACACCATCCATTAAAAGAGCTCCTTTGGTCAGTAATCGCTCTCTGGAAAAACAAATGGTTCTCAGAAAGGCCACTGTGGATAAATATGCTTCACATAACAATGGCAATGAAGAGAGCAAGGCATTCTCCACTCCCATCAGCACTACTGGAAATGAAATCTGTTCAACAGGGACAACACAACAGGTTGAAGTCACATCAGAGGAGACAAAGCAACCAATCTTAGAGGTGGGCACTCCAACGTTTTGTACTTCTGTGTCTCCACTTAGCTTAACCTCTGATGGAAGAATGTCTTCCTCTAGTATTCTATCAAGTGAAGCATCTGCTGTGGGGAATATTCCATTTCACATAACAAAAATTGAGACACAATCGCCTAAGAGTTTGATGAAAAAAGCTAAATTAAAAAGCAGTCCATCTCCAGAGAGGAAGTTCCACAACAAAAAATCCTCTGAATTTCAAAATACCTCTCCAAAACTATCACCAATGACTAGACGCCTCCTGGATAGACAAGTTCTTTCAAATAAAGGACCACAAAAACCTGAAACACCCAATGCTAGCCCATTAACAGAGAGAAAACACCATGAAACAAAAGAACTCCAGAGAACTTCCCCATGGTCTAAATCTCTAGATATGGTCTCACCACCTGGTAGGCAAAAACTCAGTAAAAAGCCTCTTCCAAGAAACCTCTCTTTGGACAGCCCTTCAGAATCACACAAAAGGAAACCAAAGAAAACAACATCCCAAATAGAAATCCACCAAACAGGACAGATGGAAGCTGATAACAGTGATGACGTTAAGGTCTCAGGAGGAGATCAAGATATATCTGTGATACCAGAGTCGAACATGAAGCCAGTCCTTGAGAAGATCTGCTACTCAATAAAATCAATAAGACAAATTACCAAGAATAAACGTCCATCCTGTTTGGAAAAGTCCAACAGCTTGCCTGACTTTTCCTCTCATGTGGCCTCAACATTTGGCTCCTCATCTAAAGTTCTGCTTGCTTTTCTGGCTGTTATGACCTTGAAGGAAGGCTTGACGAACCTGAATATGAAAGAGCTAAACGCAAATAACGTCAGCTGTGCAGAGGCATTAAAAATGATTGATTCGCTCAAAGAAATTGCCAACATCGAGGACTCCCAAAGACTGAGAACAAGTCTATCAGATTTGCAACAATCAGCTTCAACGCAGCTTCTGCAAAGCTGGAGGGGTTTCCAGGAACTTGGCGACAGATCCAAAACACGCAGCATAACACCTAACACTTCAGAAGCTGGACTTGGGACTGTAGCAGTTCCTGAACTAGACTGTGGCATTGGAGAAAACATTAATGAGATTATTGAAAACCTAGACATTCCTCAGACGCTAAAGGAAGAGTTGGTTTCCCTTTCAGAAGGCACAGAAGATGATGGTGGGAATAGAGGAAGTATTCCTTCCACACAGAGGCAATTGGCAGACCAAAGCAATCATGAAGACACACAAAGCATCTCAAACGAAGACTGTGTTGCTCAAGATGACAAACAAAATGCTGATATGAGGTCTACTGTTCAAATAGTAACTAACATTAACCAGTCAAAACAACCAGAAATGGACAGAACTGCTGTGCTTTCCGAGGCAGCAAAATACAAACCATTAGGTCAAGCAACTGAGGACAATGGGTGCCAAGATTGGTCAAATTCTGTTTCTAATACCAAAAATATCCCACAAGAAAAGCATATTTGCAGGACCAGATCTCCAAACTTACCATCATGTAAGTATGTAGCAAGCAAAGGTAATCTGGAAAGGCATGAGCAGCACCAGCAGGCATATATGAGTGAAAAATCAACACAAGAAAGAGCAAAAATTAGTGGAAATGTGTGTAGTGAGACAAAACCTGTGAAGCAAGAGCTGTACATGGATTGTAGGCAACTAACACAAAGTAAGAAAAACTTAGAGACAGAATTAACCCAGAATGCTAAATCAGCTCCAGATGAGGAAACTCAGATGATACCAAGTGCCAATCAAGATTATTGTGAGCAAGGTACAGAAAAGAGAGCAGAAGTTACACATCCAGGGATAAAACAAGAGATCAGTGCAAGATCTAACCTTGGTAATCTGCCTATGGAGAAGCAGCCAAGCTCTAACTATTATGTAGAAGTTGATGTAAAAGGGAATAAGGCAATAATAAACACAGGTGGGGAAAAACTGCAAGATTCAACAGACACTAAAATTATGGTGTTACAAGGCCAAATGTACAGTATGGGATTAAGTTTAAGCACTGATGACAGTATAGGAAGCTCAGATGTAGAAGAGGCATGTTCAGAGGAAAAGCAGCCAGAAGTTGATTGTAAAAAACTGCAGGTTATTATTGAAGAAAGTTTGTCTGGCAATGAGGAAGAGGAGGAGGAACCCCTTCCTAAGTTTGCAGAACAAACAAAAAAAGGTAGAGAGTTGGAGGCTCTGACAGAGGAGCCGGAGGAAGACCAGGTTAGCTCAGAAGATGAGGCCCAGTATACCGAGGAGCCAGAAGGGCAAAGTTCTCCTGAAGGGGGCTCGATTGATCTATTAGAAAATTCTGACGTATGCAGCAAAAACGAGGACAGCAGTTTGATAATATCTGAAAGTTTAGAAAAGATTTTTAGATTTAATGTTGATGACAGTGATAATGATGACAACAGCTTTGAGGAATATGTGGATGAAGTGCAGCCACATGATGAATATAAGCAAAAGAGAAGCATAGTTGAAGAAAAATTAAGTTACTATGAAAAAGACTGCAGTTCTGAGGAGGAACAGGCAAGTAAAGTAGAAAAAATTAAGGAAAGCTATGCACAAAATCAGGAAATTCCACTGAGAGCACAGCTGAAAGAGTCAAATGACGAGGCAGTTGTGGAAAGTCCTAAACAGCAGTCTGAAGAAGTCACAACCCAATCTGTTGCAGAGCGAGTGACCCTTCTAGAAAAGCAGGTGGCTGAAGCTCAGAAATCACACCTTGCACCAAAAAGTTCCACAATCAGACGTTTCTCTCAAAGAAAATCCCCTCCAGAGTCAGAAGAGTTTCCGTCTGAATCAACCATGTCCGAGTTGGCTCTCTGCACCCGATCGGCTCCTCAGTCATCGTTATCTTTCAGCTATGACTCAAGCGGTGTTATAACCACAGAGCCTGAGGGAAGTAGAGTCAGATCCATCAGGGAAATGTTTTTAGCAAGGAGTGACAAAGACATCCAGCAGAGAGACTTCCTGAGTCCCAAATTATCAGAGATGAGAGGAGAGTCCTCGGGCAGTGGAGGTTATCAGTCTCAGACCTCCAGTGACCTATCAGGTGCTGAAGATGACTCGGCTCGGAAATCCATCTCAAAAGGCTTCGTGAGGAGAGCAATCGAAATGCTCTATGGCAAAAAAGACCTTGAACCTGAGGAAGCCAGTGAAAGACCCCTTTCAGAGCCGGATCAGACAAAGAGGGAACCTTCAAGCATATTTTCACCATTCCATGCAGCTAGATCCAAAGCAATGTCTGAATTATCCTACTTCAATTCCACGACTGCACTGGACATCTTCAGTGAAGCAACAAAATGCATTGCTTTCAATGCACAAGTGGGGCCTGGAGACAGTGTTCCTATTGATAACGGACGTTGGCTCCTTAGAGAAAACACATCAATGAGAAAGTCAGTGTCAGACCCAGCTGGAATAAACAAAACCCTTACAAACACATTTCATCTGGACGAATTACATAAAGACACAGAAGAGAAGACTCCATATTCACTGTTCAGTGCAAAGCCAGAGTTAGAAGACGAGACCAAATCCCAGCCTGGAAAGTGCACCTACTTCTCTCTGCCTTATGCCAGCGAATCAGAGGTGTGTCAGGAGGAAACGAGCACTGTAAGCAAGAGCAGCAAGACTGAAGACAATGATGAGGAGACAAAAGACGCTTCAGAGAACAGCAAAACATGGGCAGAGAGAAACGGGACCTTGCCTGGCATTGATGTTGCAGACTTTAAGATGAAAGATAATAAAGTGCACCCGCTGGTGGAGCTGCCATCTGATGGTGAGGTTGTGGTGGTGCAGCCTGGGAAAGGTCAAGTTGTTAATAGAAGAATTCAAGAGCCTGATGTTTTGGACTTGCTGTACTCTTTCTGTGGGGAGCATTGTCCCATACTGTGACAGTAAAAAAAAACTCTCACCCCAAGTTTTAGCTAATATTAAGGAGTGCACAGGGTTACAGAGTAATATTGTCGTTGGTGCCTACATTTTAATGTTGTCATGGCCTTGAATGTCAACTAATTTCAGCTAACTTCCATGTAAAACATCATGCCATAGTTGTGAATTCACTACGTTCCAAAGTTGTGTGAAAAAGTCTATGGTACATGTTTTAATTTTTCAGGCTTCTCATTGGATGTTTATTGCTTTTTCACACATTTTCATAAAATCAGTGACAGATGTGTGGGTGTAGGCGCCCCAAGCAGAATTTTATTTTCTAGGCCTCTTCCAAGTCCAACACTACAGCCATATATCATATAGATTTATTATGGACAGAGTTACATATTTTAAGACTTTGTGGTACGTTTAATTATTATGGCTAACAGCTATTGAAACCCCCCCAGATTTACCTGCCCAACTGATAGCTATCGACATCCTCCACAAGGAGGGTAAGTCAAAATTATATGCGTAAAAATTACATCTGTATACATTTTATGCTTCCATCAACTTTTTACGCAGTGATGGGTAGGAAATGATGCACAAATATCATTTCATATTTGTTTAATTCAATATTAAAATGTTCAGCCTTAGCTAAATTAAATGCTTGAAATATTTCCTTCTATGTAGAATGAACTGATTTAATTTATGAATTTTACTTGCTAATCTCAAATTCTGAACTAAGTAAATCTTTTGATTACACAATATTTAATCAAAGGCTTTATTTAGTTCAATAATTCAGTTAGCATTGTATTTTAGTGATATGCATCTGTAATCTCTGTTGGTGCTCTCAGGCCTACAAAGTTACCTTATACTTCAGGTCAGCCTGAAGAAAGAAATTTGAATCAAGTTCAAATTATGTAGGTATAAACTCCCTTTGCAAAATACATGTTTCTGTAGGCAATTTGTTTTCAGGCTGTTGCAAAGGTATGACTAATTCCAATTTCTTTTCCTTTATTTATGAAAAATAGTTTTTTACCCTCTATTTTTAGTTTTTAAACACACAACCTGTTCAGGAACTAGAGATCTCCAGAAAACATGCAAAAATATTGATAAAGGAAAGATTGAAGGAAAGGAAAATATGACTGTCTGGCTGCCTAATGGAAAACTCTAGCTTAAAGCCTTCATGCCGAATGTTTTAGGAGTTTGTCCACAGTATTTCCTGTATTTGCCTGTAAAAAAAATCTGCCAGACTCACTGAAATCTCACTTTAAAACTCTTTAGTAAGATTAAATCCCTGCAAAAGTCCGGAAACAAAGTCAATCTAAGCAGTACTGAGGGAGTTGGTGAGGACTGCAATTGCAGCTCAGGTTAAACCTGGTTTCTTTTCTTAAAATGAACCTGAACTGTAGAAATTACCTGTAAATGCTGTGGTTATTGTGTAAATATTTGTTTTTAATAGCTGGACCAAAAATGTTATGTTTAGGCTGAAGTGATTTATGCTTTACAATCAGGCAGCTGTGATATTTTTGTCTTTTTAAGCTGATGTGTAAGAATAAAAGTGTGTTTGCAAGTACCTGCTCGCCTTTTTGTCAGACTGCCTAAATCAGCCTCATAGATCCTGACTGTTTCTATCAACTGAGATGACCTTTGTGCATCAAACAACAAAGAAATGCCATTGGTGGTCGTTGAGTGAAAGACACCTAAACAAGCTCGGCTCTGTTTGTCTCTTCCTGATTCGTATCAACTTCTGAGGAGGAGTCAGTGAAGAACTCTGTTTTGTCCCCCTCTGTTAGAGGAAGTGTTTGTGTTGTTCTAAGACTGTTTTGCTCTTCAGAAGTTGCCATCGAGCAGCCCCGTGTTGTGACAGGAGCGTCGAGGAATGTGCTAAGAGGGGAGTGTTTACATCTTCAAGCAAGAAAGTTCCCACCATTTAAAACAGTCGCGACTCTAATAGATCCCAATAGATTTGAAGGTCATAGAAAAATGCATC
Source organism: Alfaro cultratus (assembly GCA_903066825.1). NCBI lineage: Eukaryota > Metazoa > Chordata > Actinopteri > Cyprinodontiformes > Poeciliidae > Alfaro > Alfaro cultratus. Next base: position 55,443 of record CAEFZX010020979.1, on the reverse strand, counting down.
TATTTTAAAAATTCATTTAATGAATTACAGTTATATATTTGAGTGTTTTGTTGTTTTTTTTAGTATTTCAGAGCTAATGAAAACCAAATGGGATTTTTTTTCTGAAAATGTAAAGAATTCCCCCTATCATGGAAGAAAAACAGGTAAAGGTGCAAAAGCAACTGGGACATTTTTCTTTTTTTTTGTTTTTGTTTTTTTACTTAAATTGGGATTTTATTATATGTTAAACACCAATGAACAACTGGAAAGTTGAGTGGAAGGAAAAGCTGTGGCAGAAAAAGGTACACAACATATGTGTAACTGAAGTTTTGAGAGGATTGTGAGGGAAACCAAATTCAAGAAAGTTGAACTTGAACCTCATTTTAAATAAATGCATAAAGATGAAGACATATTCACAACATGAATTACAGCTGTTGCTCTTCTTTAATTCAGCCACTGCATTTACTTAAGTTTTATGAATCCTGCTTTCATTTTCTAGCGAAACTTCACACCATCTTTTTAATTTGTCTGTTGAAGAGGTCTGACTGTAGCTGTCAACCAGCATGTCCCTCTTTAGATCCACAGTGGATCCTACAGATGTAATCTTTTAGAACTTACATCCATAGGATCCAGAGATTCTATAGATATAATAGGATCTAATATTTTATATATGGCGTTATTTGTAAAAAGCAAATTCTAATTAATGTTTTCATATGACCAGAATTGCCAGCAAAAGACAAAAATCATATTGGTGCATCCCTATTCATAATAATCTGAAGTGAACAATGAAATAAATTACTCTGTGTACAAAGCATATATATAAGTATTTAGTTTTTTTTTATTGTATATCTAAACGAAAATAACATTTCAATTACATTTATTGCTGCATTTAGTGCTGCTTTTTCTACATTAAAAGAAAAATAATCACCACTCGGCGGCATCAACAAATATTTTACATGGTTTATTTAAATAAATATTTACATAAGAGGTTTATATAAATCAATTTCTTCTTGTTTTTCTTACACAAAATGTCTCTAAAAGGCGACCGCTTAAACGATGAAGAAATTAAGAGATGTTGCTGTTAATCAGTGTGATCTAAACCCTCATGTGAAGACTGGACCTTAATATCAAAAACAAAAAAAACACAGGTTTAAGATCTTTCTCATCTTCCGTTATAAATCTTTTAATAGTACGCATAAATCTACATGATTTGATATAAATTTTAATTTGCTGCTAAAGAATAAGGATGATTCTCTACACTAACTTAATAAAAATCCATATGCCGGATGGGAGGGGGTATGTGGTCAAGAGGTAAATAAAACACAATTAACAATCACCAACAAAGCAAATTTAAAATAAAGAGAATATTGGTGAAACTTGAAAACAACAATAAGACATCAAAAAGCTAAAATGTGGACAGTATATGGCTCGGTTTATACAGGAACACATGATGACTGCTCCAAACTACAATTCACACCCATAAACTGGAGACGATGGCAGCATCACAGTCCAGGAAATCCTGACTCTCATCTTCACTCAGCTTTAAAAGACACAGAAATGATATGCTCTTTAAACTCTATTGCTCTCATCTCATGCATGTGTATTCTAACAAAACCAACTATTTGCTTAAAAAGAATCTAAAGAAAATAGTTATTTTATTTTATTTTTTCAAATACTATGCCCGGAAGAGTTAAAGTTGTCATCCTGAGTTTTAGTCCAATCACCGACTTCTTGGAGTAATTTGAGTCATGCTGTGAAGACTTCATGTTTCAGTCCATCGTCGCCCCCTCCATCAGATCGTCATACCGAGTCAGTTTTGGGCTGGATCGAGCGGGTCGCGCTCACAAAGTTATAAACTAAAAACTGAGATGTGCCAAAGTAATGGGTGGCAAAGAGTTTTCCATCAGGTGTGGGGTCTGAGAACGCAATCTCGTCTTTACTCAGGTAGGAACCGTAAATGAAGTTGTTCCTGTGTAAAAAGAAAAGCAACTTTAATTATGTAAAAAAAAAAAATTGTTTGTAAAATGCATTCTTTTGTGTTAGACGAAGAGATGTTGGCTAAAATTTTAGATAGATTATACATGGTTATCAATTTTCAACCAAAGTGTGAAGTGTTGTAGTGAATTTTATTTAGAGGCACCAAAAAAAAGAAGAAATATATATACATACAAACCACACTTTTAGATTTTTGCCTGTGGAAAATGTTTAAAACCATTCATCCTTTCCTTCTACTTCATAGTTTAGTTTAAAATCCCAATGGACTTGCTCGTAAAATGTGAAAATGTTGAGTATGAATACCAAGACCAACCTTAGGCACTCAATTAAGCGTGTGGCAATAGCCCGGCGCCGCATCACGCCGACCACCCAGATGCGACTGATGCCGCAGATGGCCGGCTCCGGCGTAGTGGAGCAGCACCAAGCTCTCTGACGTTCAAACATCACCTTCTCCCCCTCTGAGCCCTCAGGAGGAGCCTCCTCAATCACTCTGTAACCCTTTGAGTAGATATGAGAAAATCTTGATTTTCAAAAGCCTCAAAGACAAAACGGTTATGCTAAATTTAAGAGCCTGCAGTCTTGTACCTCTTGAATGTGCTCTGCTATGAGACATCCAGCCACTTTCTTGTCAATAGAGATGAAGAGAAAGGTTTTGGTCTGAGAGGGACACTTTGTCTCCACCTGTTGGAAACCGAGGTCATTGTCCACCATCTCCCGGATCTCCTCCACCTGAAACGGACAATTAATTATCAAGCTACAGCAGGTCCAAAATGACACACAAGGGTTTAACTTCTGCATTGTTCATGAAGGCAATGGCCAGACACTTGAAACAGACCTTCTTCAGGGCATATTTGGGATCATCAGGGAGGACGAGGATGATCTTGCCATCAGGATATTCTGCCATGATTCTCTCTTTTTTCCACCCCTGAAAACAACATATATTAAACCGTTAAAAGAAAATGGGATCTTCTCTGAGATTATCCATATCAATCACAATAATTGGAGTGTCCTTAAACTGGTCAAAAGTTTAAGGACACTCTGGTTTCAGGACAGGCACAAGGCACAAGCTCATACGTTGTGCCTGTTTAGCTCAACCAAGCACAAGATATGAGCTAAACAGATAAAAATGAATGCGACAAAGAGATTCTCGACACATGGTTTGTGTGAATGTAGACTGGTCTCACCACATATTTGACAGCACTGACGAACTGATTGTGAAACAGTAAATGCTGAGATTCATCCTCAGGGTTGGCAGCAGAGTAGAGCATCCCACACACGCTGCAGGCTTCTGGCCCAAAATGTTTCTGTCCCACATCCTGGCAGACAAAAGATGACAGTTTTTACAAAACATGCAACAGTAGTCCTGTTTAATCTATACGAGATCTTTGGTAAAATGATGAAGGGGAAGTTTTTTGATCACAATTACCGTCTGAGTGCCATCTTTGTCGACCTCTTGATGAGTCGCTGGTTCTTGTGGCTTTTCCTCTCCGCTGTAAAACAGACACACATCAGGAATTTTCCTTCTAAGTCAGATCCCAGAACCTTTTAGAAATTTTTTCAAGTATTAACATATTTCTAAGGAAGTCGAGTTTTAATTATGGAGCCTGGACATGGATGGATGGATGGTTGGTTGGGCAAACAGATGGGTAAACGGATGAACAAACAGATGGACAGGCTAATGGATGGGTGAATAGACTAATGAAAATTGGACAAACAGATGGAGAGATGGATGGAATATTGGATGAAGAAATGGATGGTTGGATGGACAGACAGTAAGAGAGATGATGGGATGGAAAACTGAGAAAATGGACAAATGGATGGATGGATGGCTGGATGGACGGACGGACGGGAGAATATATGGGTTATGGACATATGGACAAACAGATGCATAGATGAGGTACACTGGACAAACAGATAACAAATAGGAAAATGGATATTTGGATGGATGGGTGGTAAGAGTTCAGAGCGGTGCACAGATAGACACTAGGTGGTGCTAGAGCACCTGCCCTTTTCCTATGAACCAAAAGTGCCCTTCTGAAATGTTTTTTAGTGTAGTGTGTGGCCTGTAAAAATCTCACACTACTAACGCTCCAAGTGACAAATAAGGTGCCCTTTGTTATACCTGAGCACCTATAACAAAGGGCAGGGAGGGATGGATCATAGACTAGTGGACAAATTGATGGAGAGATAGAGGAAATGATGGTTCAATAGATAAACAGATAGATGACTGGAGAAATGCATGGATGAAAAACAAAAAAAAAAATAGATAGCCAGGAAAACTAATATCAGAGGGGAGGAGGAGTGCTAGACAGTGAACATCCAAAATGAATATTCTTACTGCTGGCTGGGCTTCTCTGATGTCTTCTCTTCTGTCAAAGCTAATTCTGTGTTACTCCCTGGAGACAGAACAGTCGTAGTAACTGCTGGACAAGAAAGGGATTCTAAATGGAAGCATGGTTAAAGTTAAGACAGAGAAGTTTAAAAGGTTGAAAGCAAAAGTAGCAGATTTGTCCTGCACTGAATTGAGATGACAACAGCAACAACGAACCAGCAGATATTTCTTCACACTTTGTTGTATCAGAGATGTTGGTACTGTCCTCAAGTGTAAGGGAAGAGGCAGGAACTGGTGAAGATAAACCAGATGTACCCTGTGTACAAAAAAGAAAAGCGTCGGTCATAGCATGTTCATAATACTGGTGATAATACTTTAAAACAAATCAATCTGGAATTACCTTGGGTTTCTTATTCTCCTGGGTTGGGGGATTTTCGGGTTTCTGAGGCACTGAAGCCACTGAAGGTTTCGACTGAGGTGGTGTATCTTCTGTTGGAGCTGGCTGCTTTGGCAGCGTTACATCTACACCAGTTGTTTTTGACAAAGAAGGGGTCGTAGTGGTGGGCTTGGGCTGAACTGCAGCCAAGTTGGTTTTGGAAGAAACTGGTTTTGAAGGAGCTGCAGATGTAGGCTTTGACTGAGGGGTTGGAACAGTAGGCTTGATTTGTGTTGGCTTTATCTGAGGCTGAGCTGAAGTGGTGGACTTTGACTGAGCTGAAATCTGTCCAGGTGTGGTCTGAACTTTCAGTTTTGCTTGGTTAGGTAGTTGCTGTGAATCAGTTGGTTTTAATGAAGGTGCAGGACGCTGAGCAGGGACACCGGGGCGAGGCGGTTGTGTGGGCTGATTTGGTTTTTTTGGAGCAACTAGCAACATGTCGTCATCATCTAATTCAAAGTCATCTGGGGAGTACTTGGGTCTAGGTTTGTACGGCGTGTACTCTACAGGCTTCAGTTTTTGAGCTTTAAGTCCATTGGGCATAGGAGGAGGAACTGCTGGCAGAGTCCTCTTGGTTGCGGACCGGGTGACTTTCGGAGCAGGCCCTGGAGCGGCTGCGGCAGGTTGAGATGCCTGAGCCCTGCTTTGCCTCGTGCTTCTACGAACTTCAACAATAGGCAGTTCCGGTTTGGTAGTTTCAGCTTTTACTGACTGAACTTTGTCTGTTTCCTTCTTAGAAAGCTCACTTCTGGTAGTTTCTGTTTTAGGGGGTTGAGTTTGAGAATTTTCTGTTTTAGTCGGTTCAGTTGCAGCTGGCTCAGCCTTAGGGGACTCTGGTTTTAGTGGAGCAGGTTTATTGGCAGGGGCAGGGCTTGCGGGGGATGTTGTTGATGGACTCGTTGCTGGTGGAGGAAGCGTAGTTATGGGACTCATTAAAAAACTGTCAGAAAAAGGTGCTTGCCAGTCAATGTCTGAAAACATCTGATTTGCTTGATCAGATTTTAGTTTTTTCACACGAGCCCAAGACATTTTCTCCCTTTGCAGCTCAACCTGCCTGAGTCTCTGATATCGGGTCAGCTTCTTTTTCTCATGGGCTTTCAGTGGCACTGATATCTGCGATATAAAGAAGCGTCTTTTCTGAGGCTCTGTGGCTGGTTTGGGTTCAGCCGTCTCTGCCGTAGACGGTTGGACAGCAGACGACTCAAGAGCAGGGGTCACCAAAGTGGAGTTCCCTTCTGGTCCAGCAGGGCTTGCAACATTATCTGGCTCTGCATCTTGTGAGGTAACTGCTGGTTGTTCCCTCTTGCTGGCTTCAGCTTTGGCAGCTGCTGCTACTGCTGCTTGTTTTTCTTCCTCTATCCTCTTCAACAACATGCTGTCTGTAGCAATGTCCTCTGCAATTTCATGACAGAGCGCTAGGAGGTTCAGTTGCTGTCGTTGAGCCGCTCTCTTAGATTCTGCAGCCTTTTGTTCGGCCAACGCCGCAAGACGAGCTTTGGTTCTTGCTTGTGTATTCATTTCTTGTTTCTTAGGTTTTTCCACCTCTGGTAGCTTTTTATCGTCTTCAGTTTTTTCCTTGAAAGTACTGCTAATTACATCTTTATTTTTATTTACTTCCTTCTCTTCAGACTTTGGAGGGTCTTCAGAAGTTTGTTTGGATGGCTTTATTATTTTAACAACATCGTCTTCCTCATCTTCCTCTGCCACAACAATCTCTCGACCAATCTCAATATCCTGGAGAATCTGTACTTCTTGTAGCTCCAAGTTACGGTCAGCGTTCTCCATTATTGCTACATTACCATCTTTAGTTGAGGGCTGAGTATCAGCATTTGACATTTCTGCATCCACACTACCAGTAGAGGTATGGTCTTCAGAATATTGAGCACTGTGAAAAACATCCAGGGGTAAAACTTCCTCTGTGCTGGCTTCAGAAGCATCTTTAACCTTGTCAGTTGCTTCATGTATCCCTATCTTCTGGGAGCCATTTAAAATACTTTGATTTGGCTCTTTACCCAGCAATCCACCATCCAAAGGAGGGTTTGACAATCCTGATTCAGCTGCAGCCTGAGTCAAGATATCCAAGTGAATTTCACTCTGCAAAACCGGTTCCAAGATCACATACTCTTCAGATGCACCATCCGTTATCTCGATTTCACTGTGGGTTTGAGCGTCCTGAAGTCTAGCATTTTCTTGTACCTGCTTGGGAAACTCTGCTGCACTAGTGCACTCTGGAATGGCACTTCTTTCACTTTTTTCTGGAGCATCATCAGACTGTCCATCTGTAGCACTGATGTCAACACTTAAAATGTTTTCCACTGTGTTACTCTGCTCCAACTGGGCATGTGTGGGACCTTGTACCTCCCCTGTAGTTTGAACCTCCATTTCCTCCAAACCCTGGCTGTTTGGAACAGTAATTTCTTCTTTGTCCTCTTGTGGAGGGTGAACAATTCCTAATTTGACATCACTGACTGAAAAGTTTGCTCCATCACCCACAGTGAAGGGAATTTCTGTGTTCTGTATGTCCAGAACAGAAATGCTACCACCCAGCTCAATTTTTGTATAAATTTCACCACCACTGTTGCTCTCTGGACTACTAATCGGTTCATAAACTACCTGGTTTTCATTAAAATGGACCTTCGTTTCATTAGCTGTCCTAATCTCATCTTCTGATGCCTGAACACCACCATACTCATCTTGTTGGGTACAAACCAACACAACTACTTTGCTCCCATCAGCTTCTTGAAGATTACTAACAGGTCTGTCAACATTAATTTCATCAATTAGTTGTCTTCTTATGTCATCTTCTAATGAGGTTGTTGTTCTTATATCCTCAGCAACAGGCTCTGTCTTCCTGGTAACTTCAAAGTTAGGAACAGGAAGTGGTTCTTTGTCCGATCTGTGTGTTGTGTGTTCATTGATTTCTTTTGCCATATGGTTGTGGTGTTCTGCTGCAGTTTCGAGAGAAGAAATCTTGCCCATCTCTGCAGATGTTTCCATTTTAGTTTCAGTCTCTAGAACATTCTCACGTAAAGAGGTGACCTCGTTTTCATTTCCATACTCTTCAGCAACCTCCTTGCCTCTTTGCTGTTGATGGTGAACAACAGATTTCTCTAAATAAATCTCAACAGGGGTTTCTGATGCATGCATGTCTGTTACAGAAGGTCTGACAACTTGAGCATTAACAGAGATAAAGTTTAATGCTCTCCCAGCAGGGGGAGAGTCTTTTTCTGCTTGATGGTCTGCTGGGAGTTCGCTGACCTCATCTCTCTGGCATTGGATTTCTTCCATAAATGACGGGTGAGAGATCCCTTCAGGCAACTCTGATTTCTTTACTTCCATTTCTTTTAGAATTTCAGTAATACTCTGACTTTTTCTGGTAGCCTGATTATCATTTTCCACACAAAGATCAAGTCTTTGGATCTGTGTTTCAGGTTGTAGCAATGAAGCTGAAATGTGGGTGTCTGCAGTGAATTCAGTGACATCCTGACCTATCTGGCTATGTTTTTGTTCTGTAAATGTTGGTTGGGAAATTTTCTCCTGTCCTTCTGTCCTCTGCATTTCTACCTCTTCTGAAACATCAGAACTTCTAGGGCATTCTCCGACATCCTTTTTATCATTTCCATGACAGATTTCCTGTATTATTGTTGTTGTTTGAATTTTTATTTCATTTGGACTCTTGGCAACAGTGACACATTCTTCAGAAATCGGATTTTCATTTTCATCACTCTCCATCGTGGGAAAACTTTCTGGGGACTTTTTAGATATATTTCTTATAGTCTCCTTCACAAGACTTTTCTGAGTGTCAGTTTGTCTTTGAGATGTTTGTTGAGGAATCTCTTCAAAAGGTACTGCTTGTATTTCCATTGTGTTCTCAAAAATACCAGTGGATTTTTCAATAGCTTTAGCCTCTCTTACAGGCTCAGTTACTTTAATGCTCACCTTGTGTATTTCAGGAGGAGCTGGTGAGAAAGACAATATGAGGTCCTGTTGAGCTTTCTGGCTTTGTGTTTGTATGTTAGCCGTTGGTTGAGCAATCTCCTCCAGAGGCTTGGGTGTTTGAATTTCTATTTCGATTAGATTCCCAGCAATAACAAGGGGTTCTTTGAAAGTCTCGTTCTCATTTTCAATGCTCATGTTTGAGTCTTCAGTAGGTTGACTTGCATCAAGGCTCTTCTGAGATTTTGTTTCTACTACCATTGTTGGTTGAGAAATTTCCTCAAGAGGCTGTATCGTAATCATTTCGATTTTATTCTCACCTACGCCAACAAATTCTTCCACTTCCTTGGTCACGTCTTCACTACCCTCATTTGTGTCACTTGCAGACTGAGTTCCATCAAAGATCTGTTGGATTTGTGTTTCAGTAGAAGAATATGAAGCAAAGCTCTTTACTGCGGAGTCAGAGTGAGTTTCCATTTTATTCTCTGCAACAGTTACAGTCATAGAATCTGCATTTTTCTCAACATCCCGAGTCATTTGGTTTTGCATTTCCACAGCTGGACAGTTTGCACTCAAAACGTCAGTTTCATCTCGACTTTCCTCTTTCTGCATTTCCATTAACGATGTGGCTATAAAATCCTCTGATGCTGACATGTATTGCACTTCAGATTGTATTGGATTATCTTCTACAGTCACACATTCTTTACAGCTGGTTTTGTTCACACTTTTGTTGTCAATCATCACATCATCATGAACTTCATCAAAGTTATCTCCTGCTGTTTGTTCACTTACATTGAGAGTTTCCTGCCTATGTGCATCAACCACACAACCAATGTTTAAATTCTTCTCTGAAGTCTCCATGTCAAGTTCTGTTTGATTTTTATTTCTATGCAGTGAAGAGGGTGAAACCAGACTCCCTTTTGTTACTGCTGTGTCCACTTCCATTTGTATCTGTGTTACAGTCACAATTTCCACATTTACCTTGTTTTCAACTAGAGGTTCAGCTGATATGTCTGGATTAGGTTCACTGATATTTGGGCTTTGCATTTCTTCTGTATGGGCAATGTTACAAACCTCCTTGGGTGAGCCTGCAGCCACTACCAGAAGAGCAGCACCATTTGTATTCTTCTGTGTATCGCTGGGTATCTCAGTAATAGGTTCAGTAACTGTTTGTGTTTCCATTTCTTCCATTGGAGGAAAATTAGAGACCTCCTGGGATGTTGGGACAACTTCTTTATCAGGTTGTACTGGAAGCTGAGCAGTATCACTGTCATGACCTTTATCTGGTGTGCTAACATTGGGTTCGCTGACCAGCTGGGTTTGCATTTTTTCAAAAGATCCAACAGTTGAGAATTTTAATGTGGGACCAACTTCTACTTGAGTCTGAGCGGCAGAATTTACATTTTCAAAATCTGTTTGCACTTCCTTTGGTATGTCAGTGGTAGGTTCACTGACCAGCTGTGTTTGCATGTCTACACCCTCTGCAACAACTTCTATTGGAGTCCAAGCTGCACAGATTTCTTTCTCCATGTCTTTCTGTGTTTTGTTGGGTATGTTAGGTTCACTGACCAGCTGGGTTTGTGTGTCGTCTATTGGAGGATAGTTAGATTGCATCTGTGATGTGGCAGGAATTTCTCCGTCAGCTTGCAGTTCACTCTGATCAACATGAACACATTGAACACTATTCCTCTGGTATTCATCAGGTATGTCATTGTTAGATTCAATGGCCAGCTGAGTTTGCATTTCTCCTACAGATGCAGTTACAGAGACCTCCACTGGTGTGCCTACAATTCCTCCGTCAGCTTGTTTTTGACCAACAACAGAAACACATATATCGTCCCTGGTTGTAGAATTAGCATTTTCCAGATTTGTATGATCTACATCCTGTATTTCAATAGTGTCCTTACTGACCATCTGGGTTTGCATTTCTTCTACAGGTGCAATGTTAGAGACATTCTCAAATTTATTCACCTCAATTAGAGTCGGAGAAGCAAAGCTTGTAACTTCCAGATGTTCCTGCACCTTGCTGCTAATGTCAGTGGTAGGTTCACTCATCAGTTGCTGTTGCAACCCCTCTGATGATGAGGCAGCTTCTAATTGAGTCTGAGCAGAAAGGCATGCAACATCTTCACTGCTTCTAGAATGTGCATTTTCCAGATGTTCATCAGATACATCAAAGGGGGATTTACTAACAATCTCAGTTTGCATTTCTTCTGCAGGTGCCGTGTTCGAAAGCTCTTCTGTGACATCGATTTCAATTGAAGTCTGAGGAGCACAACTTGAATGCTCTGGATCTTCCTGAGCCTCGTTGCTCATGTCAATAACATGTTCATTTACCAGTTGGCTTTGCAACACCTCTGGTGATAAAGAAACAGTCTCTCCAGCAGTTTCTAACTGATATTCATTGGATATGTCAATAATGGGTTTACTGACCACTTGGGTTTGGATTTCTTCTACAGATGCCATGTTACAAAGATCTTCTGATGCAACATCAACTTCAATTGGAGTCTGTGTGACATTGGAAATGTCCGTTGGTGTTACCAGCTGAGTAACGGTAATAGCTACAACCTCTGAATTTTCTTCTCCTTGACTCTCAGCAGCAGCATTTACAGTGATCCTAGTATTTTCCTGATTTTCATGAGGTTTGTTACTAATGGTAGGTTCACTGACCATCTGGTTTTGCATTTCTTGAATAGATGCAGTGTTAGAAACCTCATCAGGTGTGACATTAACATGGATTTGAGTCTGAAGGGCCCACTTTAGACTAACTGAATCGTTTTGAATTTCTTCAACTATCTTTGTAGTAGGTTCCCTGATTGCCTGGGTTTGCATTTCTTCTATAAGATTAATACTTGAGACCTCCTCAGATGTTGCTGCAGACAGGTCATTAATGTTGATTTGAGCCTGAGCAGTACACAAACCATCCTGACCTCTGTAATCTTCTTCAGGTATCTCAGTAATGGGTTCAGAGAACAACTGGCTTTGCATTTCTTTGACTTTTGCAATATTACAGACCTCATCCTTGGAGTCTGCAGCTTCTTCAACATTTATTTGACTCTGAGCAGAGCCATTTGCATTCTCCAGATCTTTATTTGCTGTGTTAGGTCTATCACTGGACCGCTGGATTTTGGTTTCTTCTATAGGAGCAATATTTGACACAGCCTCTGACATGACCTTATTTTCTTTGTTTACTTCTTTGTCAGTCTCAGTAGCATTATTTGCACTCTCCAGATCTTTGTGAGCTTTATCAGGTATGCCAGTGGTGCATTCACTGACCAGCTGTTTCATCTGACTGTGTGATTGCTCTATCAGAGTCCTATCAAAGACCTCCTTGGATATATTAGAGGTCTGCATGTCCACTTCTGTTAGAGTCTCACCCGTTGTAGCAAAACATTCTGGAGACTTTGGATCTTTTTCTACAGTGGTAGATTCACTGATTTGGTTCTCCTGCACTTGTATTTCGGGTTCATGTTCTAAAAGCTTAAACACTGCAACAGGCTGTGTTTCCATCCCACTTTGACCCTGAAATTTTCCAGAGCATTCAACAGTATTCATCTTTTCACATTTATCAACTGTAACATGATCACGGTTCTGTGTAGATACAACTGTAGGAGGTTCCCTGACCTCATGGAATTCCTGCTTTTGCATTTCCACTGGAGTACTGGGATTTATGATCTCTGATGTAATTCCTATCTGTATTTTTGTTATATTTTGTTTCTCTGCTTCACTCACAGTCTCTTTGCTTGCTATGATTCCAACATTTTTCTGCTTTTGAAAATCTGTGGACGAGTTGGCAGTAGATTCCCAGATTTGTAAATCAACCATAACACTTGGATTTGAAGCAGGCAAATCCTCTTTATCTTGAATCTTTGGTACAGCAGCAGATTGAATGATCGTAACAGTCTCTTTGTCTATGTTTGAAGATTCTACTTTGGTCACGTTGTCTTGAATTATGTGATTCAGTGGAACGACTATATTTTCAGAAAGGTCCGCTGTTTGCTTTTTATCGCAAATCTCCCGACCACAAGACTGAGTGTCACGGATCAAGCTATGATTCTGTTCTTCTGCAGGAAGATCAGAACTGACACCAGTATAAGGAGACTGTAAGTCAAACCTTTCTCTGCTGCTTTCTTTAAGTCTTTCCTCAGAGTTTTCGTGTGTTTTGTTCAAATCCTCACACAAGTCACCGTCTGTTCCCAGAGCCTTATGGTGTCTCTCTTCAGTATTTGATTCTTCTTTCAAAGATGTTAAAGGCTCTTCTTTTGTTACTTTTCTATCAGCCTGGGTTTCTTGTTTACAGTTTTCCGTCATTGGAGGGGAATTTGTTTCGTCCGATGACACTTTGTGTACCTTTCCAAAACTCAGGCCTCCTCTTGTTTCGGGTTCCTTCTGCTCACCCTTTGTTGTTTCACATTTTAGATTGCACTGATTTTCTTCAGATTGAGACTGATGGCTCAATGGAGAGCGACCTTCACCTCCACAGCTAGTACTCACATGTTCGGAAACTGAACATAGTGTTTCCTCTGAAGATGATAGTGTTTCATTATCTACGCCCTTTATGATTTCAGTGGACCCAACTTTATCTATCGTTTCCTCACCCTCAGAAGAGGAAAAAAGTACATTTTCTCTTGAAGATGTTTTGTTTTCTTGGCTTTCAAATTCCAAAAGTTGTATTTCTTCAGCTGTCGAGTCAACCGCTTCTGTTTCAGACACCACCAGAGTCGATGTATCAACTGAAGTTTCTTGCTGATCAGTATCTGATAAGCTTTGAGAAGATGTTGAATCTGAGTTTCTACCATAGTTGTGCTCGATCTGTACAGAATCGGATGATGCAGGTGATGAATCATGACTCGTGTCCGGTGGATCAGACGTTCCCTCCTCTGGTTTGCGTTTAGCTTTGACTTTGTTGGAATATTTTTTGATGCAGCGGGCCTTGTCTTCATCATCCCGCTCTCTGAACAAGTCCACCTTACACATGTCGCTGCTCAGCTCCTCATCAGATACTGCTGAGGCAGTGCGCTTCAGGGAACCTTTGGAGTTAGATTGCAGGGAGGAAGCTTCTCCGTCGGAGGCACTTGTGGATGTTTGAAGCTTGACTTTTTTAAGAGGTGGGTCTGATGGGGTTGGACTGGAATCATTTGAAGGAGAACTCTGTTTTAATGAATTACTTTCATCTTCCATAGAAGATCTTTTTTTCTTAGCTTGTTGGGTTCCTGTGTTGGGAGATTTGCTAGTTGGTCCAGTTTTGGATTGTAAATCATCTCCATCCTCTTCCACCTTCCTCATCTTGGGCTGAGATTCAGGTGGCGACGATTCTCTCTTTGAGGCAGGCATTCTGTAGAATTAGAAAAGCACAATGAGGCTTGGACTACAGTGTTGTAAATTAAAAACAGCCACAAATGAGCATCAATGTCATTAATCATCTGTTCATATCATTCTACCTGGATATTTAACCATGGCAGAGGTAAATTCATCTTTGCTTGACGCTTTGAGTCCTGGGATTGTGCTGACTTTTAATAACAGCCTGTTCATTTTCAGCTTAATTTTAGCCTTCTTTATCAATGAGTTTAATATAATTTTTGTCTGATATTACAATCTATTCTAATTTAGAACACCCTGTTTTGATAAGTTCCAACCTCCTGCATAAAACTTTTACAATTAGATGAAATAAAATGCTGGCAGTGCTGCGAAAACTTTTTGAACAGTGGGACAAATTTTATATGTTTTTTTTTGTATATAATAAAGGAAAAATAATTATAGTGCATAATTTCCTTTTTACCTGCACAATAATAACTTAAACATGCTATATGTAACAAAAATAATTACTGTGGGTCCAAAAAGGGTCTCAGACATTTGCCTCAATAAAAGAAAGATGTACAGATTTCTATCCTTTTTGGTTCAAATGTTTTAGAATTTGTTTGTCTCAACAACAAAAAGGAGACTTCTTTTACAAACCCTACTGTTTTAAGCCAAGTTAAATGAACAGGTGTGCCCAAATCTGATCTGAATAAAAAGGTGTTAGATGTCTATCTCTACTTACTATGGAATTAAAATTACAACAAAAAATTACTAATAAAATAAAAATCCATTGTGTTGCACCTAAAAAGTTTACAACTAGAGACACAAATTATCAATGAAAACCTTGTCATAAAAAACATCTTAATCTGCATTACCTCCATTTGCTGGAGAGTCAAATTTGAACTATTTTTAAACTGTGGATTGAGACCACACAAAGACATTTCACCACAATGAAAAGAAGTATTTTTGTCTCAAAGACCATGGTAACGGCTGCATCATGATGTGAAACTGTTTCACAACTAGCAACAATAGTTCATTTCCAAACACTGAAACATGGATAAAAGGAGGTGGTCAAAAAGGACAACAATCCAAAACCCATAATAACCATTCTTTGATAAAGTTCTTTAAATAATAGCAGCAGGCATCGACAACTCATTCAAGAGGTTAGAAAATAACCCAGAACATCTGAAGCACTACAGACCTCACATATCTCTCATGAGTCAACAATAAAAATACAGACAGAGCAAAACTAGCTTATGGAAAGATTGTGAGGTAAAATCCTTTGCTGACCAAAGAGTATAAAGAGTCAAATCATATCTGGCTAAAATTACTTTCACCACATCCATATTCTACAACACCTGGATGACTAGTCATTACTGATTTAATCACTTCTACTAAACCAGAAAATTACTTAGGAGAATATCCAGCCGTCATCTTGAGAACCATAAGCATGAGAACATTTTGTTTATGCAAAAGAGCAATAGACCAAAGCACACCAGCAAGTGGAAAGATTTGAAATAAGAAATAAAAAAATAAAACAAATGAAGGTTTTGGAGTGGCCTAATCAAAGTCTGGATTCAAATATGATTAGCGGCTGTGGAGGAGATAGTCTATTCTTATACTAATGTAATCCCCTTTCCTCCCTCAGTAAATGGAATCATTATTTGAAAACTGTCTTTCACTCACTACAGTCATTTTTGACTGATATTACAATCTATTCTAAATCATTTAATTGAGACTTTAAAAAAAAGGTAAACAAGGATTTCTATAAGCGTGCAAACACTATTTTCCAAGCAGTTTACCTAATGCAACTTGCTCTTACAGTTATTGATAAAAAACAACTTTGAGTTATCTGTTTCTTTGCATTTTAAATTTAATTTCTGCTAAAATAACACATAAACATGCAAAATCTCAATGCCAAACATGCATTACACCATAGATCTGCAGCTGATGTTTATCATGCATGCAACAAGGCATGCTAATGGTGGACACAAACAGACAAATTGGAATTAAAGTAACTGCTTAGCAAGTAACACGGCGTACAATCTACATATTACCCATTTTAGCAAATGCTCTAAAAGATAATCTAACGGAGGAGGGAGGCAGTTGTCAGTGAGAGCAGAGCAGGTAGTCAGAAATGGTCAGTTAGCTGATGGATAGCTAGAAGCTAACGCTAGCTGCTGCCAAGTCGCAGAAAAATGAGCGCAGCGAGACTCACAAAGAACAAAACAGCAGCTCCACACACTGAGCACAGCTCCCACTGAGGCTTACCGAGCTCACCAACAAGGCAAAACCACCACACGTACCTGATAAACTCACTTTGATGTTTTCTTTCTCAACAACAGCTGTGTTTTTTTCTCTCTGTGAATAAAAATTAACTGTACTTCCGGAGAGAGTCAGCGGATGTGACGTAGCCACGCTCTGCCTGCTCGCGCTCCAAATCTCAAGATTCTTGGAGAAAACAAACCAGAGACATCGTCGATTGCAGGCTCCGTTTTAATGTTTATTAATTTATTCATTCAGGAATGTGGTGTTAAAAGAAAGATTTGAACAAGTTGAGTCAAGTCAATCTTTTAAAAGAAGCAAAATTACAGCTATGTAAGAGCTGAAAGCAATAAAGCTATTCAAAAACGTATCACAAAAATAAATAAATAAATAAATAAATAAATGAAAACTACCCTTTCACACAATGAAAGAAAATATGTTTGGTTCATTATTTATTTATAGCAATTCATCTTAAAACATTGGATAGAGTAATATGTACCCATAAAAAGTATAGCATTGGAAAATGGCTTTTCTCTCACTGTAAAAACAAGGTTTTTCATTTCTGGAGTCAAGTCTTAAAAGATAGAAGTTGAGAAGGGCAACCTGTAGATGTCCAGAGGGTCTTCACGCCACAAAACAGCAGCAACCTTTATATCAAACTTGAAGATAACAGAACTTTGGGGGCCTTGTCAACAATAAGACAAACTACAGAAATGAGGTGAAGTTACATTATGGCTGAACAGCAATGAATGAAAAGGCTTTCCAAAATTGTAAGACTCAATTCCAGCTTCCTGCTGCTACCTATCCATGTGGGCAACTTGCCTACCAGTCATCATACATGTGTATGAGTGAGTGCGATTGGGTGTAGTATACAGTGCTTTTAAAAGGTTGGTATGACTAACAAGAGCCTGAGCAGAGCTGGTGACAACTTCATGACATGGTGTCAGAACAATTATTTCATCTTGAAAGTGAACATGAAGGATATGATTGAAGATTACGGGAAAATCAGGACTCTGTAAACACCATTTCAATCATGAAGGAAGAAGTAGAGACAAAAATAACTATTAATCTACAGACCCTTTGTGTGCACAGACGTTGGCATCTATTATAACTTTTCAAAGAAGCTTGGATGGTTTGAGTTACTGCTATACGGAATCTTCCTTTTGGGTTATTAAATTTTTTTAATGAAATTAAATTCTGGTTGCTTGCGAAAATTACCACCTCAATTTACACAATGCTAAGATTTGTAAGGTATGGTTTTCCATACCTTACCAAACTCTTTCTTACAGTTTGGTTTCTTCAAGTTCAATATCTATCCATACTTATTCCTTAAAAATTGACAAAAATAGACTGAACTCAGGGAATACATCTTAAAAAGTGTGAAATTTTAATATATAAAATATGAAGTTTATATCATGGTCATTGAGTAGCCAATAAAGCTGAGTCCATTTGTTTGCACACATATTCTGCTTATTGAATAAACATAAAGGAGTAGGTTTATTTTTCTTTGTACTGGATATTATGAAACTATTTTCTGGCATATTTTCCCATCACTTTTATTAAAGAAATAAATGTTACACAGCTACATTTGCTCCTTGTTCTGCAGCTCAGACAAAGTCTTCAGTCTGTGTTCATTTTATCCTGCTCAGGATTTAGTTACCTGCAGAACAATCAGATCCAAACTGAAGACAGAGTTTGAATCATTTTATTCTTCTTCAGCAAATAACATTAGTGGGAAGCAAAACAAAGCACATCATTTTACACTTGTTATAGTTAAATATACAGCAACTGAGGGAAAAGGGATTTTTATTGATCAATGCACCGAGAAGAAAAGAAGAAAAGGAGACAAACAGGATCAATAGTTGCATGCGCCTAAAGCTGTTACTTTTTCATCTCAAGTATCCCACTTCCAGGTCCTCGCCTCTTTGCACTGCAGATGTTACAAAACTGCAACCCAGGAATCTGAGAAGAAAGGAAAGATACAGATGAAAAAAAGCTGTAGGAAAAACAAATGATATAATGCAAACTTAATAGATTCCACCTACAGTTCCTGAAGATGGTAAACACTCCTTGTGAAACATGTGTCTGCAGTGAAACACCACCACACTGAATGGCTGGGCCATATCTGAAAAACAAACAATGTTAGCACAGCTGGATGCAGCTGGATGCAGCTGCAACAGCGTCCTGTTACCTGAGGGTAATATGGTGCTGTGACACGACTCACAGATGTTCCCTTCTGAAACAACAAAACAGAAACAGTATTTTTATGAGTTTAATTTAACATCCATTATCTCCACTTCATCAGTATAAAGACCCACCATCGACCCGGACTCCTCTCATCTGAGTCCGATGCATCTTCTGGAGCAAGGAGAGCGAATCGGCCACAAGAATCTTTTTGCATCCTTCCCGAAGAAGAATCTTGTAAATGGGTGAAAAAAAAAAAAGCTGGTTTAAAGATTATTACATTAAGAAATACCCAATATGAAATTTCTGTTTTGGATCAATCAGAATATATTAATTAAAAATAAACTCAAAGCAAACCTCCTTCTGGATAGAAGAATATTTATATAAATATTTACTGTGCAAGCTGTAGTAACAGTAAATAAAGCTTGCAAAAATATTCAAATGCCTTGAGCTATTTTACTTTTAATTTCTTTTTACATTTTTCCAAACGTCAGTGTGTTTTATGTTCTCTGATACCTGTGCACAAATTGGAGTCTGAATAGTTTTGCAATGGATCAGATAATAAAGTGTATATTGAATCAGACAATGTTTGAACATTCATTCATTCTTTTTTGCAAAGAAGATTCGATGAAGCAAAAACTGGACAAACCTGGAGGTTGTAGTCGTGGAGAATTTTCACCAGTGAGTCTCTCAGGTTTGGGATCTCCATCCCCTCCTTTATGCGTTTGATGAGTAGAATGGGATCCACGTGAGTGCCGATGTTATTGAGGAGGCCAGTGATGAAAGCTGAAAATCAAAAACACAGCATGAGAAGAAATGAATCAGTTGAGATGGTAAGAAGGTGGTTAAAGCTTCAATTAGAGCGGTGGAGATGGGTCGTCTTACGTGGTTTGTCGATAGAGTAAGATATGAGATCCTCCCACAGCTCTGCATCATCCTGCTCCTTAGCAAACTCTATAGCTTTGTCCACGTCCTCCAGCTCCTCCATGATCATCTGGAGGGCTCGTCTACAGTTCCCCATCCTGCCTGCGAGCAACAGAGAAGATTAGTTTTCTCATTTCGAACAACAAACATGTTCATTCATCAATACTCACTGAGCAGGAAGACAGTCTCCTCTACAAAGTTCCTCTGCTGACAAATCTCAAGAGCCTGACCAATAAAGTCAAAATAAGATGAGGTTATGAACAGTTTTTTGCTAACTTCACTAACTTTAACATGTTCCAGGGTAGGGCGCACCTTTTCAAGAGGGCAGTGGGTGCTATCCCTCAGAAAAGGCAGGAGGTTTGGTCGGTCGTACTCTGCATACAGACCGATCTGTCTCTCGTGGTACTTCTGGCCTTTGTGGTGATCCCGCTTGAACAGTTTATGGAGGTACTGGGATGGGGAAAGTGCGACGAAACCTTTACTGTCTGATTAAAGTTTGATTCTTCAGACTTCAACAGTTAAAAATCAACTTACCACATGAAGCAGCTCAGGCCTTCCAGTTAGCTCCACCACCACCTTGTCTATCTGTTGGAAGAAATAAGGAAGACGACGTCAGCAGAGGGCGCACTTCTGTAAAAAACAGAAGGATTCAAAACCGCCAAGTGGACTTACAGATATCTTGTCTTCGTTGTCGAGAAGCATATCAACAGCTTTCTAGCAACATAAGATTATACATTATGTGAACAGAACTGTATGCAAAGTTTCTGAGAAATAATAAAGTTACAACATAAAAAAGTCATAACAGTTTCCACTCCTAATGTGACATATATCCTGTACCTGAAAGGAAAACAAATCAGTTTGCTGGAAAAGATGGAAAAATGTGAATAAGCTGAAATAATTTGGTTGTATGAGCATGCACTCCCTTAAACTCATACTCAGCTTAAAACAACTTTAGATACTCACCCATAAAATTCAACTCCCACAAAGTACTGTGACAATTTAGTCATTTTTCACTTTAAGAAAATGTCTCATGTTGATTGTTGTCACACACAGAGCACAACGGGCATGTTTTGGAAACTCCTGCAAAATTCTCTCATCTTGACATTGCTTTTAGAGAACGTTTTGTAATATCATTGTTGTCCCATATTTCCTTCAGTATTTATTACAAGTTATGTTTTTTTAAACCCTTCTCTTAGCTGATATCTTTGCTCAGTAAAGTTATTTAGAACCTTACTAACCTATCTGCACACGATGGCTTTAGCTAAAGGATTCAAAAAGAAATGTTTCAAACAAGCTTAAGTTTAAATATGTCCAAACTAATTCATGCAGCTTATCACAACTTATATAGATATTTAAGGTAAGTTGGGCAAGATATATCTTAAAATAAAAGTGGAAAGGTTACAAAAAACAGTTGATGTGCACACATTTGAGATCTGATTAGATATCAGCTTTGTCGTCTCACCTCTTTGTCAAACTCCATCAGGAGAACAATCTTGTCCTCGATGGAGGAGAACAGGTTGTGTTTGTGGATCAGCTGATAAACGTCCTTATGCCTCAGCCTCAGGTAGATTTCCAAGGCTCTGTCGTAGCGTTGGTCGTAAGTGTACCTGAGGTGGCATCACACCCCAAATGGAAAAGTATTAAGAATTTTAGCTAAATGTCTAAAATGGTGTATGTGTTAGGGTTACTCACAGTTCGGCCAGCGTGGTGAGCAGGGTGCTGTTGGTGGGATCCTTCTTTAGGTGATCGTTGACGGCCTGAACAATGGCCATGTTGTTGTAAAGCTCTCCGGGCCATTCCCGGATCAGTGTAGCAAAACCCTTTATGAGAAAAGAAAGATGAAATAGAGAGAGTAAGTAAGTGATCACTGAAGTGCATCATTTTACAATGAAATAACCATAAGAGAAGACAAAGGACCTCATAATCAGTTTTTAGAAAGTCGTGCAAGATCATTTCATAAATGGCCGGTCTTAGACGCAGATCTCCTCTCGGTAGATACTGACTGATAGCCTGAGGGTAAAGGAGAGGTTAAACATGGAGATGACAGCAACTTAAAAAAATGTTTTCGTTTGTTTGAAATAAATCAGTCCTACCTTCAGCTGTCCAATGGTCTTAAACCTGTACACCTCATTCTCCCACAACTCCATGTTTTTCCCAAGAACCTTTTGACATTTTCTGCAAGTGAAAACACAAGCAAAACATTTCTTAACTACAACAATAATCAGAAAATATTGTAGGTCTTGATATACCGATTCAGCCTGAAAAATGCCCAGCCTCAATAGAATCTCCATCTCAAATAAAAAGCTAGATGGAAATTTGATGTTCCAGTTTGATGTTCCAAGTTTGGATGTTTGCCTGGCGAATCAGGCAAACCTCAAGCACCACATATTACCTCCAAAGGCTCAGACTTTATTCTAGCTGATTTGTAAAAGGTTATTATTTTAAGTTTAGTCTACCAGTTTTACCCAGATAATGGGCCAAATATCCGATCAGACAATGACAATTACAGTGGATTATGTATATATTTGAGCTTCTGTGTATAATTTTTACACTATAAACTTGTTAATCCAACTTTTGTTTTTAAAAATCAGTGAAGATTTATGTGCATAATTATTCCACTTTGGAAAAAAACAGCTTTGACACTTCAATGAAACGAATCAGAGAACAAAACCCCCCTGATAATTTAATGTTTAAATCTTTAGTAAATAGACCCAAATTAACTCCCTTTATGTAAAAACATTTAGATTCAGATTGATTAAGCTGGCAAAACTTGTGTAATTTCTCTCTTTAGAATATATTTTTTCATTTGAAAGAACATGCTTGTCTCTTTTTCCAGTGTAAACCTGCAACAAACTCAGTACTGACCTGGCAGCAGCGTCATAGTCTCTGTTCGCCACTAAGTGATTGATGTAAGCCATCCCTATTTTCTGAACATCGTGCCTCTTGATGTTTTTGAAGCTGATCTCCGCAGCCATCAGCGCCTCCTGTCTCAGACAAAAGATGCAGAATTAAACTCTTGACATTCCTTTTTAACCTTTAGCAACCTTCGGGTAAAGTTCAGCAACACAAACCTCATATTTCTTCTTCTCCAGTAGCCAATCGATGTGGTCGTCCTGGTCTCGCTCTTTAGCCACAACAATGTCTTTGGGACTGATGATGTAGAAGAGTGACTCTCCCTCTGAATGCTCTGTTAATGAAAATACATTTATGGCTCTGCGTGCAGAGCATTACCGCTGACATTTGGTGGTCGATGTATAATAAAATCAGACTGCAGAAGAAGGCAGGGTGACATTTCTCCCAGGGCGAGTTTGATGTTCTCACCGAGGCGGTAATCCCTGCACTCGTTGTCCTGGAAGAAGCGAACACTCAGAGCATCTGAGGAGATCTCCTCGCAGCTTTCGGGGAGAGGCTGGATGATGTCGAGACGAGGTCTTGCACGATCCTCGTCATCCTGCAAGCAGACGTAACAGGTTATCCTCCTAATCCTCTCAGTCTTTATGCTCTGTTAATGAACACGTTTGGGATAGCTTTACCATCTGGTTCATGGGATCCTGCACAAAAAACAGGGTGACAAGCTGATCCGCCAGCGGCGCCAAACCACAGATGAAGAACTCCGTTTCAAATGCAGACACTGGAAGGAGCCAAATGTTAGGAGTTACATAAAGAAAGATCAGGTGGTTTAGGGTGCGAAATGTTAAATATTTAAATTCTTTGATACCTTTTCCTTGATTCTATTTAATAATTAATACTAAACCTTAGCTATTATTACCTTTAGAATGATCAACTGACAGAATAAGATCAAAAACAATAAAAGATAAATAAATATCAGATCATTTGAAGATATAGATATATCTATATATCTTAGTGTACACAAAACCAAAAATAATGTAATAAATATAACCCAAATAAAACCCAAACATAATGTTTAGTTTTTTTTTTAGAAAAGTAAACTACAACAAAAGAAAACAAAAAGAAAGAAATATCTTTTTGTAGAGGCAAAATAAATAGGGCCGTTTTCATTACCACCAAGCTACACGATTACAAAAAAAGTACTTTATGGATGTGATAAATACATTTCAATATAAATGTATTCTTGACATTGAAATTGTCATTTTTCTTCATTAGTTTAGTTACATTAATCGTAAACAATCAGACATAGATGCATCCACTAATTTCTGTACTCTTTTACTTCTGTTCATTATGAAGAAAAAGAAGGAGAATTTCTAAATCACACAGAAGTGGTGAGGAATGTTGGGTGAACCTCTGTAAAACTTCAGCAGATATAATATTTGCTCAACTGCTGCATGGTTCATTTACCTATTTCCACATAGCGATTGGGCAGATCTCTCATTTCAGTAGGATTTCGCTCCTTCACTGCACAAATCTGAGGAGAAACAACAAGACGACATTTAAACATGCAGCAGGTAGTGTCTGAAATAAGTTCTGAAATGAACAAGAAGCAGACCTTGATGGAAGTTCCCCAGCCAACGATGAGAGTAGTGTCGTCTTTCCAACACAGGCTGCAGGGGTACATGTCGGGCCGCAGACTCACGTTATCCCGCAGCACGTTGGTGATCCGCTGCTTCGTGCTAAAGTCATAGATTTTTACTCCCTGGAAAAAAATGTTCCAACATAAGCATCCATGCAGTTATAACTGGAGGCTTGAGGTAGGTGAAGCTGTCGCTCACCAAGTTGTTGGCCCAGGCTATCAGGTTGGCTCTCCACTTCACATTGGTGATCGTTCCCTCTCCTTCATGCAGGACCAGCATCTTCCAGCGATTCAGCCAGTTTCTTTCATACAGGAGCAACTTAAAGGAGAAAAGCAGGTGCAGAGTCTACTGGACAGTGGTTGTAAAACTATTCATACCTCTTGAACCTTTCCACATTTTGACAATAAACCTTTTTTGGATTTTAATTAGATTTTATGTGATTGACCCACATAAAGTAGCAAGTAACATGCTATCTGTTCTGCACAGGACATCATTTGTTACAAGGACCATTTCCAGGAGGACAAATAAACATAAATTTTCCAGTGCTGCCAAAAGATTTTGGTCTGGACTTTGACTAGGATATTTTAACGCATGAATATGCATTGACTATATCAAAAGGAAAAGCTCTTCTAAGTAACCATTTCTTTGAAACTAACATTTCCCTTTTACTTTGGCGCAGAGATCAGATTTCAGGATTTACCAGCTTCAAATCTGCCTGAAAAACAAAACTTTATTTCCTCCTAAATCATATTGAAACCTATGTTGACTGACCGGAGTGCCTTCTCCTAACATGTCT
Source organism: Alfaro cultratus (assembly GCA_903066825.1). Taxonomy (NCBI): domain Eukaryota; kingdom Metazoa; phylum Chordata; class Actinopteri; order Cyprinodontiformes; family Poeciliidae; genus Alfaro; species Alfaro cultratus. Next base: position 30,808 of record CAEFZX010020979.1, on the reverse strand, counting down.
GGTTGGTCCCCTACATGGCTTGTGCAAAACTACACAACTAAACTAAACAGGACTTATTGTGAGTTTCTTTCAACCAAGTCTGCCACAGTAGGTGGACAGCCACTCTTTGGCAGGTTTGCAGTTATCACGTACTCTTGATTGAGGAGTATCGAATTTGTTGTTCAAAGCTTGAGATTGTACAATCTTACTCCTGGCCTGCTGCTGTTTATTGTTCTCTACCAAATCTCTGAAGCCTTCACAAAACATTTATACTGAGAATCAACAACACACTGACCAGAGGTTACTCTAGACTTTTTAGTGGTTCATCATTTTGACTGACAGAGGGCAAAAAAACAAAATCCAGTCGATTTTTTTTTTTACCTGTCACTTTTTAAAACGATAATGACATATTCAATTCACATTGTGTCATCACACATCAAGCAAATATGTGATGACAGTGTTTTTTTTCCACTGTGACAAAAACCACCGACTGTGGCCCCAATAACTACACATAAACAATGACATGAAATGATTGGAATAAAATTACGAACAATTCTCTTGCTGTGACCTGAACATACAGTCTCACAGCTTCCTCCTCATAGGCTTGAACCTGAGTTAAGTATCTGCTTGTGCTTCATTAGACGTCTCAAGGTATCTTGCTGCAGAGATTATATTGTTATAAGGTTTTGAACTTTTGGTTCAGACATACGTCTGTTTTCATATTGATCAGGAGACCGAATCTAAGCTCTGGTGCCACACTGCAAACTGGAATTACAAGAGCAACTTCAGCCAGAGTTTTGAAATCAAGGAACATTCCTCCAATTGAAGTGATCAGAAGTCAAGCAAAACTTCGAGGGATTTTCTGATCCCACAAACACTCACTTCAGCTGGAGGAAATCCCAGAGCAGTGATTCTGGTCAGTGACCTATAGTGGTCACAAATGTGTTCAAAAGCTTCCTGTCCAAAACTCTTCAAGCTGATAGATACATATACCAAGATTCGTCAAATATGGTGTCCAGGTCAGAGGACGATGCTCACATGGGAATCATTTTTTAAAATTAATTGTAAAGTGGAAAACACCTGTGTTTCTGCACCAAAGTGATCAAGTGTGTGAATTATAATTTGTCAAAATGATGGAAGGAGTTCAGATATTTCCATCACTGTTTCAAAATAAAATAAATAATACCAAAGACAGAAAATATTTGGTTAACACAACCCCTGACACTGACACTATTTACTAATTTTGTGTGTTTTTAAGGCAGTTGAGTTTATTAATTGGGTATTAAGAGTGTTTTTAATTATAAAAAAGCTTCATTTTATTTACATATCTGAATTAAGTATCACTTTGTTTTGGTCTATCTCATAAAATCTCAAAATACATAAAAAACAAACAAACATTGTAGTAACAATATTATCAAAAGTCGAAAAGCCTCTAGAGGTCACAACCTCTAGAGGTCACAACCTCTAGAGGCAGTGACTTCAACGTCTAGAGCGCAGTAATGCAGTTGAACCTACAGAGGGCAGTAGATTAACAGCATATTGCACTGATGCAACAGTAGCTCAACCTAAAGTCTCATAAATTAAATTCAAACTGTACATAATGACATAAAACCTTTTTCCTTTTTGTGTGCAGACTTAATTTCATTTAAGAGTATTTTGGCACAAGGAAAATTAAGACAGATTGTTCATTTGACTCCAGTGAAGCAGGACAAGCTTCACATTCACTGATGGAAGAAGTCATTCTGGACGCACATATGGGTCGACAAATTTCGCAAGCAGACCATGTGGAAGCCATAAAGGCAGTGTTGGAAATGTGCTGCATGAAAGGCATGATTTCACATCTCTCATCATGATGCCGACTGGTTCTTTTGGCTACACACCATTTATTGGGGACAATGAAATAGGTGTAGAATGAAGCATATTTAAAAATCAGCGCCTGTGTTATCATTACAGATGGAATTCACAGCTTCATGTCGGATTCATCTCCTGCACAGTTTCCGCATTGTTGGCATCCTAACTGTATAAAATTGGACAAAAAGCGCCCCCCCCACCCAAAAGAGGTGCAGATTTGTTACCAAAGAGGTAGAATTCGCTCTAATTCAGCATTTGGGCTATGTTAATAAACAGTTTGCTCTACAAAGAGATGATACGACAAAAGAACTGGGGAGACAAAATTGAATTTCCTTTGACAGGATGTGGCGCCCGTTGAGGCTTATTGATTTTCATCCCAGGCACCTTGTGGAGGCCTTCACAACATGGAAGGGAGAGGAATCAGCAGCAATTGAAAGAAAATGGAAAAGTAATGCTAATAATGGAGTTTTACGGAGAAAGTTTTCCTCACACAGCTGTGTAAATGTCAGCGCACCTTATTTATGACTTGAGATCAAAGCTCTATTGTACTATATCCGTTTTTAATACGCATATGTTTTTTCTAAGGAGGAATAAATCAAATCTAATGTTCAAATTCATCTCACCCTATACATGTCTCCCAAAGACAACCCTAAGACTATGCAGCCTCTTTATAATAGCATCTATTTGCTGCGCTCGTAAAGCGTTGCTTTTGAAACACTGCAGAGAGAATAGCACTTTGTGAAAATGGGCGGCTGTGCCGAGAGCACTCCAGCAAAGAGACAGAAAAGTAAGAGCCTTTCACACTAGACAAAAGGCCCGAGTTCTGCCTTCCAAGCCGGGCCAAAGTCACTTAGTTTTTTTTTATGGGAATCGGTTTCACCCGGACGCAATCAGGAAGGAATTATTACGGCAAAAAAATTTCTATAAACGCTGAAAACTGTATGTAATGACCGCTTAGTGGGAGGGGGAAAGTATGGTTTAAACCTACCTTGTTGCCCCCGGTGACAAACTGCTTGTAGTTTGATCTGCTGAACTGAGGGTGTAAAGCAACAACCTGCAAAATGAAAAGAAGAGATTTCACCATCACTAACATTCACTGCTTTTTCCTCTGAGCTTGAGACTTTACAAACACAAACTTTAACATATTTAATAATGTTTTGTAAGATTGATCACCGCAAAGTTGTGCATTTTTTGAAAAAAGTACAGAGAAAATAATACATGGTCTGTAAAATGTTTTACAAAAACAAATAAAAAAATACATTTGGTGTGCATTACCATTCAGCATCCTAAATAAAAAAAAACCTTACTAAGAAGTCACCTAATTATTAAGGAGTTCACATTTGTGTAATATAATGATCTAAATCCACTTGACACTTCAAAATGGCTGGACTTCAAATGTCTGCTGCAGCACTGAATCCAACCTCAGACTGTTTATCAAAGCTTTATTCTCATTAAAGCAACATAATTTTAATACTTTTTTCAATGAAAATTATGCATTTTTCTGTAAAAACTATGACTATATTCTCATAATTAAACAAAAGTTGTCATATCATGGCCCTAATACTCTGTCGTACAACTCATACAAAGGATAATTGAAATAAAAGTCACTTTTTGAAAATGTTTTGTGTCTTTGGTAATTTCTTTATTAGAAAAGAAAGCAAAAAAACCAAACAAACAAACAAAAAAAAATAATTAAAATTGGAAACTGGATCTGGTGAGGAAAAAATCAGACATTTTATTTTTAAGTCACATTGCCTAGCCCTAAGCTTGGGGTGTGAATACTTTTGCAAGATGATAAAAGAAGTTACAAGGAGGGCGGGGGCGGAAACGTACTTTGACAGGACAGTCGAAGCTCTCATGGAAGCCCTCTCTCGTGTAGAGGCCGAACACTTGAACCTGGAACAGAGATGAGCCAGCAGAAACACAAACGCAGAGGTGAATTACTGAACGCTTCTCCTTTAATTGCTGTCTCTGCAACTATCCAAGGCCAGCGGGGGAAAAAGTGGCCGGAAAAGAGTTTGATTGGCGCCCTGCTCTTCCTCTGGGTCACCAATTAGTGGAGAAGCTGATTTTTTTAAACCCTGAAGGCTTTAGAACAGAAGTCCTAATCTTGGACTTGACCACAGCTTCAGTTTGCTACAAGTAGGCCATTTGAGCATGTTTCTCCCAAGACGGAGGAATATAATAAAACTTAGATGCTATCTACTGTTTCGAACTAATGATTACAGATTAAGTCAAATTTCAAAGGATTAACAGCAAACTGAATTACTGGTGGTGAACAACTGCTGTTGCATCAACTTTAATTGTCTGCTGTATTTATTTATGAGACAAGATCTTGTTTTTGCTGAAAGTAGGGGGACAGCGCCATATCGCAGAGCATATCTTGACTGCATCCATGAAGGGTAGTGATAATGATGGAAAGAGACAAGATAACAGCAAGAACATGGAGATGACACCCATGGAAGGGCTGATGGCTGACTGACAGCTCAACGCATCAGCGTGCAATCCTTTAAACTGCTCTTCAAAATGCTGCGACAAAAATTTATGTGCGGATCTGCAGGGAGATAAAACTTCAGGTTAATGCACTAAATGTGGAAGAATTGTCTACGAAACTTTCAGATCATTAACATAAAGTTTGAGGCTGATAAGAGGAGTTTGAAGATGGAAAACGACTGATTGGAAAGAAGCTGTAGGACCAAGAATCTGCAGCCTGAACTGATGGACAGATGGATCTCACCTTCCCGTCCTCAGAGCAGATGCCCACATTTTCCCCGCTTTCGTCCAGGCTGATCTGGTTGATCTTCACTGAACTCTGCAGATGGCACAAAATAGTATTTATGAGAGGTCATGAAATTTTAGTTCAACCGACTAAATGTTTCTGGTTTTAATCACCATAAAAATAAAGAAATTAGTATATAAAGAAGCTAAGGTAAAAAGAAAGAACTTTGTGATTTGTGCACTAATAATGTTTTTAGATTACAAAAACAAGTCTAAAGTTATAGACTGTAAGTGTTGAAAAGATAAATTGTGATGATTATCAAATGCGAGACTCATATTTAAAGCCAATAGCTTGAACTCAGGAGGTTTCAGCTTCCTTGTTTCCTAGGAAATGATGGATATCTGGCAGCAAGATAGACTTGAAGCAGTTTAAAGCCTGAGGGCAGGTACTGTAATGTAAAACAGATGCTTTTGTGCTGATCAATTCAGTCCTGATTACTGATTTTCAAATTACATTCTTGCTCAAAGCTGATATAACAATGGGCCTGAAACCAATAAGCAACATACTTTCCATTTATGCACTCAAATTATGCTTTGAACGGTTCTTACAGGTCAAAGCAATAAAAAAAAAACAAAAAAACTCTTTTTTACATTTATCAAAAGAAACAGAATAAAAATGTTTAATTTGTTTCCCTGATTGACACCCAACTCTCGAAAGCTTTATGGTAAATGTGGGTTTTATTTGGTAAACTGTAACAGAGTTAGGCAAAGTCCTAAGTATTTGAAGCACATCTCCACACAACTAACTAGAACAGGATAGGGAAATGCTATGAGGAGAATTATTAATTAACCAGCCTCTTCAACAAATTGCTCCATATGAAACATCAGAAAACAGATACTATGAATTGGAGCTACCCTGATTCTGAAAAAGCCTTAAATGATCTCACATTTAAAAATGTTTCACATAACCATCACACGTACATCAGGAAAACATTTAACTGTGATAGCATGACTGAATATTATAATAATAACACTGACTAGAAGTAACTCAAATTCTCCTGACTCTTTAGCAGCTTTAGTATCTAATCCACTAAAAATATATGAGAAGTGTCGGAATCAAGGGCAGTGAAAGATACCCAACAAGTCAAAAACATTACACAATTTGCATCCACAGCACTAGAAAAATAATTTGCTATTGAGACTTGCTTCCCAGCTGTCCTTAGTAATTATAAACCTTACTGCTGCGATGATGACGGATTTAATCTATTGCAATTATGAGGTAAAAATTGTTCATTTTGATTCTTTTTAGTCAAAGTTGTAAAGAGCCAGTGTGATTGGGCTAAAGTGTCACACAGGTTTCCCAGGATTAGATAAAATACAAATTCATAAAACTTGGATTATATATTATTAATGTACTTCAGAAAGTTCTTTGGCATGTGAATATTGCACACATCAATATTACAATGATGATATATTTGTGAAATATTGTACAGCCCTAAAAGTCATTGGGAACGCTTCAGTTTTCTAAACCCTGGTTCTCAAAGCTGCATGTTGTAAATGTTTCTCTGCTTTAACACATGTTTCAGATTAACAAAAATCTGTTAATCAGCCACTAAATGAAATCATAAGCTGCTATCTTGGCTCTTTGTAAAAGAGATTTCTGATTTCAATTGGACTTCCTGGTTAAATAAATGCACACTAAAGACAAAAACTGTTCTAAGTAAAAGTGACGGCTGCAAAGATTATGACAAAATAGGCTTTGTATGAACTGTGATTAGCTTTTTACAAATGGAGTATCTTTAACGTGTCAGAATTTTTCCGTCTAGCCTTTAAGTCACCAAGACAATGTCAATTTCTTTCTCTTTATACAAGCCGAGAATGTAAAAGGACTTGTAGCGCCCCCCAGTATTTAAAAGCGTCCCTGTAAAAAGGTGTACAAAAGCCTTAAACTAGCTGTTGTTATGGTGACTGTGACCCTAGATGACACTTTAACTGCTGCTTATAGCTCCAACAGCAAGCCTTTGAGATTCCCTCATCTTTTTACTCAAAGTGCGTGCCTACAAAATGTTCTTTTTATTTTTTTTCTTTTACTTTGCAGCAGTTCCAGTTAAACTTTTATGATTGTGCCTTGGACTGTACTGTAGATATGAGCAGGTTTACTTCTCAGCTGGCAGATATGTGTTGTTCCCATTTTGGGCCCCTGTACCTCCCTACAAATGACGCTCTGATCAACCTATAAAATTAAGAACAACCTTTTAGGTTACAGTTGAACTAAAGATTATGCATACTCCTGGCAGGTTTATTTTATTACATTCTCTCAAAAGGTAATAAAACTATATAAAACTTGTAAAAAGGGCATGCCAAAAATGATCTGCGCCATTTGTAATAATCAATGGAAAAAATGTTTATTGGCATCAAAGCGACTGTTGATTGCTAAAATACAACATGGCAAAACATACTCACAACGTCATATTTCTGGGTGGCATTTCCTTGAATGTCCAGCAGGAAAACCTTTCCAAAATGGGTCCCTAGGGCAAGAAACTGAAAAAAAAGACAAAAAGTGAGTTGAACAAGGAGATATTTAACAATTTTAAGAAGAAAAAAAGTTGGCTGTGGGAAAGGATAAAAAATATTTCCTGGAACGTGGTCATAGTGGGGATTGGGTGGGCTTGGAGGCAAAGCTGTGAAATTGCAAGGAGTGGAAAAGCCCTATTTATTAAAGCAGACAGTGTGAAATGGCATTTCCCCCTCAAATTAAAATGCTTAAGCATAATAAATGCACTCTACATGCTCCTCTTGCAACCCAATCACCTTCTTTTCCAGGATTGACTCATTTCTTTTCCTGAGCAGCAACTGGTTTCTGTGTTTTAAGGCTTCAGCAGGGACGCATGTGTCCATGCGGCTGCGGATGTGTGTGTGTGTGCGTGCAGGTCCACGGGGACAAAAAAAATTACAGAAACCGGGGGGCTTCTAGCATTAGATTAAGTGTGTGTTCTTCCAGCCCGGCCCCTGCTGCATGCCGTCTCCTAATCCCCCTCCCTTCCTGAGCAGCATGTGGATGTGCGGCGAGCCCACCATGCTTCAGTGCAGTCTATAATGAAATGCTTATATTTACAGGCACAGCTGAGCATGTCAGACAGAGCCCCCTGCAATCTCCCCAAATAAAATAACCAAAAATAAATAAATAAAAGGTTCAGCCTTGTGAGGCGGAGCGACTTTTAAAGGGATTTATCAGGATGGGAATTGTTCAAATGAAATTCCAATTCAGACACTTAAAATATGAGGCAACATAAGGCGGCGTGTGCTGCCGCTGGCTTTGGAGGGTGTAGGGGGTTGTCACGGGGACCACACATGTAGCCGGATGGCTAAAGGTACACAAACACAAAAACTACAAAAAAAAAACCAGTTGGATCCAATTTATGATTTAACAAACGCAGTGTTTCTTTGTGGCTACTTTAGGTGTAGGAGACACACAAAAAAAGGCCTGGATCCTCAAAGCAGAAATAAATAAATGAAAATCAATTGTTGTTAATAAAACATCAGGTGAGGAGAAGTAACTGGGCTTGACTTTTGCTCTGCTCAGGCATGAGGGTGTGCTGGTGGTGCCACGACGGCTAAACATCACGCCAAGAGTGGCTCTCTTAAAAAAAAAGAAAGAAAGAAAAAAAAATCCTACATTCAGCAAAGAGTAGGAGAGGAGTGAAAAATATGAAAGAAGTGGGAAAAAAACAGAGGAAAAGACAATGGTGCCTTCTGATGCACCTCCCTGAGAGGGACAAAACAAGGAGACTAGGTGAGAAAAGAGTGGCCTGCCTCAACAGATCCAGCAAGAAGGGACGAAAACCAACTTTGAAGATGGCATCTCTCAAATGTGCGCGTAAACAGAAAAAAAAAAATCCCCCCCGGAGATGATTGGACTTGAAGCTGAAACACTCTCGTGGGCGGTGGATTATCACCCTCACCTTGTCGTGGACGGTCATACAGCTGGCTGCGTCGGACTGGAGGATTTCAGACACCCCGTTGGAGAGCCTCTCGTACTTCAGCTTGGGCTCCTCCTCGCTGTCCTCCTCCTGGTGGAGACAGGAGATGGGTTCTCACCATAACATGTTCTTAAAAGGTAGTCATTACTACAGGGTCACCTCTAAAACTTCTGAGAGCTTTCTTGGAAAATGGTCCATGATGCAGTGAGATGGAATATACAAAGTATCCCCCATTTAGTATTTTGTGTTGAAAACAAAGATAAGTCAGAAGACGCTGCAGAAAACAGGGCTTGAAGATACTTTCTTGAAAGCTAAGCAGGAATGATAAATAATTACTTATAGGTAGGGCAGAAACAATTAATCGGGATGAACTGATTATTGAAATAATTGTCAACTAATTTAATCGTTAACCTGAGTAGAGACTCTAAAAAAGGTAATTTTCTGAAAAAAAAAAAAACATACAGAAAGCAGTAATCAAGTCAAAATATACAGTTTTGCACTTAAGATAATAAATATGTTCTACCCAAAACTCCACCTAGTTTGAATTCTATAAAAACACACGCTTCATTTTAAACTCTTCTGTCATAGCTCAGGCTGAATGTTTAGGGTCACTGTCCTGAGGACAGGTGAATCTCAGCCCCAGTCTCAAGTCTCACGTAGTCACTAAAAGAGTTTCTTCCAAAATTGTCCTGTTTTCAGCTCCAACAGTTCAGATCAGCTTTCCTGGAATAAATCCATTTCCACAGCATGATGGAGCCAAATCAGATTTCACTAAATATTTAGGGTAATGTATGGTGTTACATAATAGTGACAGAAATAACCATACTTGCTTGGTTATTTCTGGGTTGCATAAGGTTTTTCTCTAATTATTCTAAATAAGTGATTAACCCATTCAGCTTCACTTAAGACAAATAATATGTACATATTTATACAATTAGATCGTCTTACTCAGTTTTTTTAACACCAAATGTAAAGTTTAATTTTACTACTGCAGACTGCATTACATCTCACAATTGTTATAATTTATAGCTATTTTAAAGAAAGTATTACCAATAATTAGCTATGAGCATTTGATATTACTATAATGAATCCAGAGTTCAGATTTTATCATAAGTACAATTAGACCATGTTTGGATTTTAAACGCTTTTGTTTCAGAACACTAATGTAGTAAAATTTTTATCTATAATTTTTATGTGAAAAATGCATCTATTAAGTTAACAATTCATTTCTACAATTCATTTCTCAACATCTTATAAATAATTTCTAAACTGTCCTCAAATCTTGGTGACTTGTATTTACTTATTTTCATGAACGGATTGTTGTCATTTTTAAAACGCCAATGTCAAACAGTAGTTAGTAGCCAATGAAATCAGTGAGATAGTCGGAATATAAGGCAGGAAAGTTTAGCTTTAGTGTCTGTACAAGTGTAGTAGAAAGAAAAAAAAGTATATATTCAGAAAAAATTGTTTTCTTTGTTTTAACAAAGTTTATATATAATATGTAAGGAGAGGCCATGTTATCATTTAACAGGAAAAAATACCGTGGCTGACAGGTGCAAACACGTACCAAACGGCAAAACACTCTGCAAACACATGAATGATGCAAACTCCTAACCACACAAACACAGAAAACAAATGCAATAGAAAAAATGCTGCAAACAAAAAATGCTGCAAACATAGAAAATACAAATTTAACACAGCATGTTATTTTCTATACTTTTTCACATATATTTTCATTCACCATATGAGAAATCTGCAAAAGCAAAGAATAACATGTTCCCTCATTGCAATCAACAGCAAGTACCACTGTATTAAGTCAGTAGGTTTTTAAAGGATAGTGTGCACACATCTACTTTTACTTTAATTTGCATGAAAAAGAATGCTTTATGAAAAAGAATCATCTCTCTTTTCTTGGTACTGCTCGTCCCCAGTGAAATACATGCATTTATGGTTTTCATAAGACAAACTTAAGGTATTCTACTGTGTTACACTTTCCAGCATGAGTCCACATTGGAGGCCGGTCACAGCTTGAATATTACTCATAATTCGGTTTATAACCAATGCTGCACAGTCTGTGGCTGCCCAGAGGGTGCATCAACTCAAAACATTGTCTGCCATTATGTGCTTCTGGCTTGGAGGTGGGGGACAATAGCGTGGAAAAAATGTTATTTTCAAAAACAATCCTTCCCCACTCAACAACGCCATATCTAGGCTATTTCCTGTGTATTCTGGTTGTGAGATTTCTGATGCGAGGGCATTTGTCACGGGTTTCAAAGGCGTATCAAACAACAAAGGCAAACTTCATCCCCACAGAGAAAATACCCATTTTAAAAGTTTTGCTATCTCTTGTAAGTTGCTTTTTGTTTTTGTCAACTAAAGAACTGGGTTTTGTGTTGTAATCGTTTATGCCGCTTTTTTGCCTCTTGTCAGTTTAAATACAACATGCTGAACCGTTCAATGTGACGACGTCAAGGATAACGTTCTACCTGAAGCATAAAACAGGACAGAAGGATTACACTCGAGAAAGATTGAGGAGATAATTCCTTCAATATCAAGAAAATAATGTGGCATGTAGCTAACCATCCAGCCATGTTAAATATAACATGCAAGTCTGGACAGCAAATAGATTCAGAAGTAATACTTTCAAGTGTAATGTAAAACAGAAATGATGTGACCCCAAATCTTCACAAGAAGACGCAGAGATCTAAAAGCTTCTGGCTCAATCTGAGTCCCAAAGTGCAAGGAGAAGGACAAGGACCTGGTGAGGTGAAGACTCCAGCAAAACCTGAAATACTAGGAAACAACTTTATCAACATACCAATAAATTCTGGCTTCTGGTCGTCATCAGGGTCATTGCAAAACCCTAAACAGTTTGTATATAAATTTTAAAAATTTTACAACAGACAGTAAGTCATGGAGTCTGACAGGCTGACCTATCACCATTCAAGGGGATGGAGGATGTTTTCAACTACACCTTGTAGTTGGGATCCAAAATTGCAACTTTTGTGGCTTTTTCAGCAGTTGCGGTTCGCTTTGACACCGCAATGTCAAACGATTCAAACCCTTTAAAACCCTGCGCCCCCCACCCTCCACCTGTGGTGGCGCTGCAACAAGAACCAGTGAAGAAAACAACACCAAAACCTCTGAAGAAGACACTAAGCACAACTTCCTTCTTCACCAAATTTAAACAAAAATAAAGTGGAATCAGACTAGCGGCTGTAGGAGCTTCCTTTTGTCTTGCCAAAAGACCACAAACCATTTCTCCTAGGAACGCTAGATACGTACAATATTTTTTGCCTGCATTTACCCAGAATGCCGAGCACTACAGTCCGCTTATTGATTTTGGAGTAATCTCCGGCCTGCTTGGCATTCAAATTTGCATGCAAACTGCGTCAGAGTTCACTTCAATCAAACAGAGATGTAGGTTTTTAGGAGAACCAGTGTTCGCTTTTTTTGGTCCACATAATAATTTGATTGCTCACTCACACCTCCCCAAACAAACTGGACTTTCTAGGCAAACAAACCAGAGTTTGGATAAAGTGGACTAAACGGGTATGGTGTGAATGCACTCTAAATTGGCAAGGGAGTTAAATCACTTCAAATGAGGTGATTTCAAGAAGAAATCACATCCCATATCTAAAAGTTGTTCTTTCTCAATGATGCACAAGAAAATGCAAACAAGTCAAAGTTACAAGTAGCAATCACAGGGACTCTAAAAATATTAATTTCATAATAAAATACTTAAAAGTAGACATAAATCATTAAAAATCTATACATTTCCTTTTTCTTTAAATAAACTCTATTCCACAGAGAAAAAAAAATATTAACCTCTCGTTGCAAATTTTGATGTTTATTTTTATTTTAAATCCTATAAATAGAGATAAAATTGTTGTTTTTTGAAAATAAGTAATACATTTCCTAAAGTAGCTATTTATTAAAATTCATAAAATGTCTTTTCAAAAGGGGATGCGACATTTGGGTCTCTGATCAAAATTTTTTGGCTGGCTTGAGAGTAAATTGGCTCTTCAGAATATAATACATTTTCAGTCAAACTTATAATGAGGAGAATTTGAAAATGAACTAAAAGAATTTCTCTCTGACTTTAAAGTGGATAAGACAATGGAAAATGTTTCTGTGTTACACACAGAACAGTTTGTATTTCATTTATAATTTAATACAAACTGTATTTAATCTATGTATTTAGTTTATAATTCATAATTGCTGCATTCAAAAGCAGCATTTATTTAAGCCGCTTTTATATTTTATGCAGAAACAGCAACATATATTGGATTAAATATTCCAAATAATTTATGGATTTCCATGCTTTTCTTTAGCTCACTGTGACTTGCTTAAGAGAAACGTACATAACCGACCTCTAATAATTTATTTTATCTCTACTTCCCGTCCAGAAACTTAAAAATCAGCTTCCTCCCTGGCTGCCGTGTAGAAGTCATGTTTTATTTAGTCCGTGTGTGATTCTCCGGAGCACAGGTGTACTGTAACATGCCAAAGTTCAGTCATAATGTTGAAAGATCTGGAAAACCATCTGTAATTCATGAGTGTTTGACACCTCTCAAACTCTGACAAAGATCCTTCGGGGATCAAGCTGTGTTGATGTATTACAGTCCTTTCAGCGGACACAGAGCTTTATACAAGTTAAAAATCATCCAGGCTTGACAGAACTATGCACACCCCTCTGACGTTAACAATATGTTGTTGATGCATTTATGTGCCGACATACTGGTGCAACTGCATGACATTTCTGCCTTGTGTTGTTTTTTTCCCTCTCGATAAGCTTACCTTCATACCAAACTACTCAAACACTCATTTCCCCTGCTTCTGTTTTTGAAAGAGAAAGAAAGCATCAGTACAAAATGATGTAATGACGAGTTTTACCTCAGATTCATCTGTGAAATCCCCACTCTGCTTCCTTTCCTGGAAAATAAAAACACACATAGTTTCTTTAAACAAACAAACTTTTCAGTGCCAGATCGGATGATAAATATTTGTGATTTTGGTCTAAATTTGAGAGAATTACAGAAATCTCGCAATGGCATAGCTACAGCATCTCAGATATGTGTTTTACGTACTCCAAATTAAATAAATGACTAAATGAATATTCCTTAAAAAGTCAACCTGCCATTTTAATAGAATAAACTCCGTAATGAAATTATAAAACTGTACATTAATGCGTCAAAATTAGCCTGTTAGCTTACCTGCTCCTCCACTTCCGCCATTGTGATGACAAATAGCGTTATTATTTAACGTTTTTATCTCAAAACGTTAAATACATGTTAGCTAAGAGGGGAAAACAAAGGTTCGTGAAGAAAGAATTCAATATACCGTACAACACGATAATGTTTGTTGTCGAAGCAAGCTTCTTGGTCATCGCTGAAATCACATGACTGATTTCAGACCGCTAAGTCTTATGGGTATTGGAGTCTTACGTTGGAGAAACGACAATAACCACAGCAAATTTGTAGATGACGCGTCAAATATTTGGTAGGGGCTAAGAGATTTTCCGTTTCGTTACCATTGTTGTTTATTTTTACCTCTAAGCTTTTGAAGTTATATTATTAATGTTTTCAAATAAGGCAAGTTTTGCCTTTAGTGTTTTTTTCAGAGAATGGCACACTAATAATGGTTTCAACCAGGGGTGGAAATTTGCACCCGCCACTGGTCAAATGCGGGGAGCATTTTATTCTTAATTGTTTTCAGTTTTAGCAAATTTAACTGGTTTAGGTAAATCAGATTAAGCGTTATTTCCCAGTTGGGATTAAATTATTTCTATTTGCTACATGCCTGAATACAGGCAATTTTGAAGAAAAAACGTAAAGAAACTTTCCCACATGTCTTGGTTGTCCTTAGAGGCTTAATGTGACATTTATTAGCAATATAAACACATCATGCTATTCAGGAAAGAGATGGCTTCTATGTTACAGATATGAACATGTTGGGGTAAGAAGTGTACACATCAATCTCAAAGTTACAAGTAAATTTGGATCCCCTGGTCAGTAACCAATTTTGTACGAGGGTTAGGGTTTAACTAATAATGTCCGCTTAGCCTTAAACCTTTTTTCAGTGTCTAATCGGATCCTGAAAGTGTTGTAGTGTGGCCGCCATCCAGAAGACGGCGCCACTGGTGTTGCTTAAGTGGAGCCACCCAGTTGATACAAAAAACAAATATGGCGGACCACCCCAGAAAAATGATGGGCAAGTATGGAACGCAAAATTTACTTTATGCGGTTCTATTTTGAAATATAAACACTCAACAACCTACGTAAGCCATCACCTTAATAGCAATGACCCAGCGACTAACTCATTAATTGATAACTTACATCCTTAACCCAAATCATTGTGAAAAACAAGAGGAAAGATAACACAACATTTACCCATGTCATACAGTTTGAAAGGCAATTTTCGCAAATGCTATGGAAGTAAGAAAGTAGACCAGGAAGTTATCTTTAAGTATGAAACCTAAAAATACTATCAAGCTTGGTGGTGGTGGCAACACTCTGTGGTACTACCTGTGGTTCAAAACCACTTATTCATTATAAGATAATCTAACTTGTAATATCTATTATAACAGAGACATTTTTGATACTTATGCATGTATTTTGTGTACGGTATGTTTTGAATTTATTTTAATATTACACTCTGAATACCTTAGAGTAAAATATCTTGATGTAGAAATTCCAAGAAACTACTAACGCAACTTCTGATCTATATAAGGGTTTTGTTAATTCATTTTCTTTCCTCAAAACCTAAACACATTCCTGAATTTGTCATACATTTTGACAAAGAAACAAAGTCAGATTAAGTTAATTGAGTCTAAATGTCCAAACAAGTTCAGAGATTTTTTTAATGTAAGCTGTAATATTCCTTGACACTACTTTATGCATATTTGCAGACATTCCTGAGGAAGATGTTGAAAGAACCCTTCAGATATTGGTCGACTCTCGCGGCTCCTTTGTCACGCCGCTGACAGCCGTAGTCCAGATGAATGCCAAAGGTATGATTTGCCTCTTCTTTATTGAGATTGTCTCACACCTCCGTCTTGCCTCATCCATCCTCAAGAGAATCCTAATGTACTGATACCGAGGGGGAATTTTTTTTTTTTCTGTACAATCTGCTTAGCAATGATTTATTGATTGCTGCTTCCACCCTTACGAAGAATTACCGATCCTTTTTGGGAAATCACATTTTCACACCTTTCATGAGTGTGTATGTGGCACAGGTTTCCAGAGGCAATGAGAGGGGGGGAAACTGACTTTGAGGAGCAGCTATGCTTGAATCTCTGTGGTGTCGCCCCTCTGCTGCCAGCGGTTAATGGTTTTCTTCTCTGATTCTCTGACTTTCTTCCCGTTAATCACTATTTGCAGTATTTGGTGAGTAAGTATCACCTGATTTCATATGTATTAATTCCTTCTCCAAACCAAGAAAGCACACCGTTCACTCATAATGATCACAGACTAGCCCCTCTAAGGCATAAGCAGCTCATAAACAAAAAAGGAAAATAATAAAAAACAACCCTTGCCCACATAGGAGGAGTCATATTAGTGGACTGAAAGCTTTGATGCTCCAGAATGTCAGCTCCACGGATCGATCTAGCACAAAAACACACACGCACACCTGACCAATCAGAGGCGCCTATCTGTTGTGGTCCTGCTGGGCACGGCGGTTTACAAGCTTCAAAGAGCTCCTTTTAATACACTGCTTTGATAGCCCTCAGCCTTCACTGGCCCCACCGACTATCCACTGGGGAGCATTTTAGCTTTAGTGGGGGAGAGAGGCATAGCTGTTGATCATATTAACAAGCTTAATAAAAAATAAAAAGTATCACCTAAAGTTTTGGGGGATTTTCAACATTTAGCTTTTAATCTAAGAATGGATAAAGAGAAATTGAAGCAACAAATTTTAACAATATTTTAAAAAGATGCATCTTTGTGTTTAAATTTCTGAAATTAATAGTAGTATAATCACATACATGAGGAAGTTTAGTGACATTAGTAAATCTCTATGCAAGCTTCAATTCAAATTTAGCAGGAGATAGAGAAACAGTTTGGTTAATAACCCTAAGGGGGAGACAAACTGTCATCTACCAAATCCCATTAAGCATCAGCATCTAACCCAGTGCGAATTCACATAGAAATAATAAAAAACAGTTATGTGGCAATAATTGGGGTGTCATATTTTCGGTTATTTTTTTGTGATATCATAAAAAATGCCAGAATTAAGTTATTTAGATGCATTTCAGACTTTTTCATTTGTCATCATTATCTTGTTTTGACATTTTCAGGTGAATTACTACATGTAGGATGAGACTTCAGAAGAAAAAACATCAATATGTTTTCTCTTTTTGACATCCACGTTAAATTATTTGGAGCTTTAAATTACTTGCACATAAAAGTGGATAAAAAAATAATGAAATACTTAAAATACTTTCACTCCAACAATTAAAGCATTTGTTAAAGCATATTGTTATGTCAGTGGATGCCACTTTGCATGGCAGTTACTAAAGTGTACATCTGCTTAATATTAGCACATTCCAGCAAACAAGATTAAAAAAACATAAAAACATAAATATTAATTATTTGCTTTTTATTATTATTTAATTAATTAGCCCTGCCAGTTACTGATCTCTTGATGTACACTAAGATCTAGAGGAGCAAGTAGCTCATGAAAAATTAAAAATGCAACCACTCAAAAAGTTGTAATAGGTAATATGTAATATGTCCAATCTGACAGTCAGAAAATTAAGAGTGCATCTGTTTATAAGTCCTTTTTAAGTTGCGAGTGAATTACAGCTTTATGCTGGTTCTCACCATATAAGGGATCAAGAAGCAGTGGATTATCTTTTCAATTGCAGAGTGTTATATTATTTTAGTCTCATAAGTAAAATAAATAAAAATAATTTTGTTGAAAAAGGAGGATAGAAGGTTAATCTGAATTGGAGAAATTTTCATTAGTTCCAAGTTTAAGAGCTGCTCAACCATCAAATGATAAATAAAACAAAAGACTTTGCTCAAATTCAGCTTCATAACTTCTTACTGCACAATCTTCATGTTGATTTTAATTTTACAGATATTATGATCTCACAAAGCAAGATTAAAAAAACGTCTTTGAAAAAATCAAGCAAAGAAAATAGCTTTCTTTTATTAATGGAGTTGTGCAGTTTTAAATACAATAGAATATGTCTAGAACAGCTATAAAAGTATGTGCTTTACATGTTTGGTTTTAAATGAAAATTCCCCATTTAGTGCCTTTCAGCTCGGGGAAGTTGATAAGACCACCAGCACTTAGCAGAGATATCTGATGACTCTCAGGACCCCACTAACGACTGATTCTGCTGCCTGTGAGGGTATAAAGAGGGGGGCTTTGAGTGTTTTTTCTTGTTCCTGCAACCTGTTCTAGCGTTGTGACCACCCTGATCCAACAGAGAGGAAATGAGACAGACCTTGTCCCCCATTATTGCTTAATTGTGACATAGTAAGAGTCATAGTCAATGAACTGTTTTACATTTTGTCACACTGCAGCAACAAACTTAAACAATGGAATTTTTTTGTGGTAGGTCAGCAAAGCATAGCGCATAATTGTGATGTGAAAGAAAAATTAGATGTGGTTTTCAGTTTATTCTCAAATAAAATGGGAAAAGAGTAGTGTGCATTTGAATGCAGTCTATACCCCTTAATTAAATCATGTACAACCAATTGCCTTCAAATGACACCTAATTAACAGAGTCTGCTTGTGTGTAATATGATCTCAGTATAAGCTATGCAGTGAGGGGTAGAGAAATTTGAGTCATGAGACTTAGAAGAATAAAACTGTGGAGAAGTTTAAAGCAGGGCACCATACCAGGCATTGAGAAATGGCCAATCCATTGTGAAATCAAAGAAAGCGCAACTGCAAACCTACAAAGACAGTTTTTATTACTTTATTTAACCAGGAAATATCCATTGAGATTTAAAGGTTTGCTTACAAGGTGTCCTGGGCACAATAAAATCAGCTCAGGACAGAACATACTTAAAAAAATGAACACACTATAAAAAACATCAGAGGCCACTAAACTATAAGGAAAACTAAAACAAGTCCAATGACATGTTCAATAGAAAGACCAATTTAGATAAAACAGTTGCATTTATATGTTTGACTATTTAAAGTTTTTAGTAACTGTTTTGAACGCAGTCAATAAAATTAGTTCCTTCAAATCTAGCTGATTTTGGAGCAAAATCAGAGAATCTGCAAGAAGTTTTTTCCAAATTGTATGAACCCTTAGCACTACTAGCAATAGGAACAGCTTTTGCAAGCAAAACTAATAAGCACCTGTATTTCATCAAACATGCAGGATGTTAGAAATTAAGGGAAAAGGCCAAGAATAGCTTTACATATGTGCACTGACAAAGCAGACCATCCAATGATGAGTTAAACTTCTAAGGTTTGTGATGAATCTCTAAGCTTTCTGTGAATAAACACTGTTTCGAGGTTTTATATATACTGCATCTCTATAATCAAGCAGTCAATAAAAGTTGCTCATTTCTTTATCTGAAAAGAGAGATAGGACTTCATTTGGAAGAAAAACCTAACTTTAACCCAAATGTTTTTTCTACCACCTGTTTCAGAGAGAATTATCAATTAATGTAACCATCTAACTACTGAGTGCGGTTCTACTCAACTCTACTCTGAACCAACTTTAAAAAATTACTCTAATTTGTTACAGCTAATTTTATTCGTTTTGCTCAAGCTTTTGTTCTGACTTCAGAATTATTCAAATCAGGATTATAGCTTAAGCAAAACTAATAAAATTATCTGTAACAAATTTGAGTAATCTTTTTAAGGTGGTTTACAGATAATTTTTTTCAGTGTATGTGGTTCAGGTTGTTTTCATTAACAACTGAATACTGGGTGGAGTCGCCATAGCAGGGCTGTCCCGGACTCCAAAAAGTAATGCGACGCAACACAAACACAACACAACTCTACCCTAAAAAAAGAGAATGGTGCCCCAGGTTAAAAAAGAAAATTGTTAATTTGTCACCTGTAGTCAAATTAAGTTAGTCAAACTGACTTTATTTACATTTGCATAACATGACAACTTAAAAAATTTACTTGGATAAACTTAATTTGATAACTTGCGATGCGATCAGTTAACACAACATATTTCACTGTTGTCACTGTTGAGTTTTACAAATGGTGGGCATGATTCTTGTAATTTAAACTTTAGACACAACCGGTGACTCCAACCCTTAGCCACTCAGTGACCTGCAGTGTTCAGAGTTGGACTGAGTCGTTTTCAGCCTAACTCTGTACGCATGTAACCTCAGTGAAGTAGCTTCTGTAAAAGAGGATTGGTACCATATAACTCTCACTAGTGTAAAACAATTATTACCCAGTACGTGATACGGTTCTGGTGGAAAAAGAGCAATGTGGACCTCTATCATATATCACCGTCCCCACGGTAACATATGGTAGTGGCTAAATCATAGTCTGGAAATGTCGCAGACGAATTTCAGATTTTTCTGATATTTATCAATAGAAAAATTGCAAAACCTTAGATAATTTTCCCTCCACTTCACAGTTTTGCAATACTTTTTGTTAGTCTATCACTTTAGCTGACAAAATCTGAAAAAAGTTTAAGGGTTATGAATACTTTTATGAGGCTCTATGACTTAAAAAATTGATACCTAAATATATTATACAATCACTAATTGAAACCAGTGATGGAATCCTTCTTTTTTATGTATTTTTTTTTACAAAGGTAATAATGTTAACTCATCACCTAAATTTTTAAAACACACATCCAGTTCGATGGCATGATTGCAAATAGGCAAAGCTCATCTTTTGGATGTAATTATGTGCTGTGTAAGATGGTGAGAGATGTGCTGCCCTGTTATCCTGCAGCCTTAGAGGCCAGTGGAAGATTAGAGCTGTGATCTCATTCCCAGCACTTGTTTGGAGTCTGTCAGGAAGAGAAATGCCAGCATTAGAGAGGTACCGCCACACTCCTGATATGATGAAATAAGGAGAAAAGGGGAAAGGGAAAAAGATGGAGGGATGGACAGAAAGGACCATGCCCTTCTCTGAAGTGTCAGTAGCTTGTTTATTCTATTTTTCATTGTAGCTGCTGGGGCAAAGATTCCCATTTTTCCTTTATTCTTTCCCCTCCACCTCCTGACAAAAAAGCACTGCTCTCATTTTTTATAGGTCTTGCAAACTCTCATGCCCCAGTGAAAATTACATTGTGAAACGGTAGAAATTTCAGGGCCTGCCTGTGCTCTCCGCTGTCCCTCGGAGCTTTCAAACAGTCAACAGACTGTGAAGAATAAATAATAAAAAACTATTGATTATTTTGATGACTGCAAGATTCAATTAGGTATTAATTTTGCCCTCCAGTGGACCTATCAAGCAACTCAAAGGAGAGGCGGTGGGAGGTGGGGGGTGGGTCCGAACGCATGCAGAGCGCGGCCAGGCTCAGACAGAGGGGAAAATGTGTTTATGGCGGCGGGCGGAGAGGCGCATCGATGTGCAGCGTCCCACATTTAAGTGCTCCGCAAATGAAGCCCTGATGAGTAGTGACATTGTTACCAGGGATATGAGTATTGACCAGTCAGCTCACGGATTTTAATGACAGCTTAAACTACTTCTATTGATTAACATTTTCATAGATTATCATGTGTCATATCAGAAAGGGCAGATTGCCATGATGGACACATTAAAAAGGCCCCTCTGGGCAGCAAGTCATCGACTACCCTGATTGACGCAGGGGATTGTTGATGCGCGCAAAGGGTGAGGGGGGAGGAAATAAGACCCTCACCCTCCTCCTTTTTCTGCGCTTATATATATATGCTGGTCACCTATCCTGTGCTTAGACATATTTAGGTTGGAGCTGATTCATAAATAAGAAAGAGGGCCGTGGTTGTGCTGCGCCTCTGAGCCTGAGGTGGGGTGAACGCTGTCTGAGGAGCTTTCTAGTCAGAAGACACAAGGGGGAAGAGACAGAGGGAGGGAGAGGGAAAAGGGAGGAGGTGACATCTTCAGGGGTTTTCTTTGGAAGTTACCTCCGGCTTGAACGCATGGTCACAATTCAGACACAGAAAGGTTGAAGAAGCGGCTCCTGGTTGGGTGGGAAGGACATTCTGACCGCCGGGTTGTTCCATGGTGGCTTTGCTTTGAGCTTGCTGAAACCTCGTTTTTGACGTTTTCTTCTGGAACTTGGCGAGGTAGGAAAAGTTCTTTTTTGGAAAGTTTTCTTGAAGTGATTCCAAAATTAAGTTTAGAATTTTTTAAATGTGCCCTGATTATTATTATTTTTTGTTATTAATGGTTCACATTGTTTTCCACTTGACTGATTGATGCCTTTTGTTCAAAAATGCACATAATTGGCTTCATGTCTTGCTTAAAGCATATATTGGCTTATTCGTCAGAGAACGATGTCACCTTTAGTTTAACTTTATGTCCCCTAAACATGTGAAAATTGACATAATTGATATAAATTTTAGCTCACACACTTCCAGATTAATTTATTTGTCACCTCACTGTAAATAGCTGCCATCTCTGCTTATGGCGAAGACGAGGCGCATGTCAGGTAGCGGTGAGCCCTCAGAGATGGATGTATGGGTGTTTTAGGTCTGCGGGGCACGATGGCAAAGCCATGCGATCCGTAACAGCCCTTCACCAGGCAGCAGCCGGCAGGATCAGCGGGGAAGCACCAGTCTCGGATAAAAGAGGGAGCCGAGGAGGGGTGGGAGCAGGAGAGAGAGGGAGAGTGATGAGTGAGCAATAGGAAGGTGAAGCTGGGGTATAGAGAGAGAGAGTAGAGACATAGAGAAGGAGTCGCTGAGGGTGAGACGCTGAAGCAATCTAACCAGGGGCTTTTTCTCTCCTTTTTCCCCCCTCTCCTCCCTGTTTCCCACCTGCGCTCCCAGCTCCCATCAGGATCCGATGATTACAGGGCAGCTGAGCAAGCCGCTGCTCTCCCTGCGCAGCGACATGAGCTCGGCAGAACTCCGGGCGGACGACAAAGCGGCCACCCCAGACAGCGATTTGAACGACGAGCCCCTGCTTCTGCCCTCTGAGGCCACGGACAGAGAGGGCACTCCCAGCAAGCTGTACGGTAAGTCTACTCCGCACACCTCCGGGTCCACCAATCGGCCGGCTCGACTCCGACTGAGGTCCGCTCGGAGTTGAAACGCAGAGCTGCAGGAGATGGGACAGGTGCAGAGTCAGGCAGAAAACTAAGTGCATGAATGAGCAAGTTGAACTTTCTTAGTGGTTTATTGTAGAAGTGTAGAAACTCTTTTTTTCTTTTACTTAATTTTTCAAGCTGAATGAGGAAGTTTATGTTGAATTGGCTATACCCAAAATCAAATAAATTGAATATAGTTTTTGTGAATGTTGTCAGTGTTTTGTTTTAGTTTTCTATAATTCCTGCCATGGTTTATTTTTAGTAGCACCAGATTGACATAAAATCTTTTAAAAAGTTGAAATGACTAATTTTACAGATTTTTGTCTTTACAACTCTAATAAAGTTGTACTTCATTAGATAGTTCCCCCCCAATAAAATACAGGAAAAGTGATAATTATAATTGAAATGTATATCAAATAGGCTATAAAAGAGAGCTGAGTGATATTGATATCTGTCCTATATAGATATATTACCTTCATAATGTAACTGAGGTTTTTATTGTTATTCTGATATATAATTGTTGTTCTTGCAGATTAAAATTTTATTAATAAATGCAAAATTTCTGATTGGCTACTTTGAATATCTCCTAAACAAATTAATTAATAGAAAATATGTTTAGGTATATGACTCTTTTTTCATTAATCAGTTGTGTGGAGTGATTCAATCATTTGACCTTGTTAAGAATCAGTAAACCAAATGAATTAATTAATAATCTTGAAGATTTTCTAATTAGAATTTTTAATTAAAGAAAATTTGAACCCTTAGGCCTATATTTTATGGTTATTTTTATTAGAAATGTAACAGGATGACTGAAAATTGATACAGACATGACGTTGCTTCCTGAGTATATAATTTATGTGCTGCTAAGAACAAATAAATTACTTTTGAATTTATGACTTTACTGACAAATGAATGAGTTTCCCCCTATAATTAAATGATTCTAACCGTTCTTGTGACATTTTCTTTTATTGATGTGAGATTTTTTTGTACAAAGCTTTTTAACCAAAGAATATCCGAAGCACTTACAGAGCTCCTTTTCTTATCTTTTAATATGTTTTATTGTTATTATTTGTAGCTTTATATGTTACTACATTTGTTAAGTGGATAATGACAACTTTAGAGTATCTTTTTATGCAAACATGGCTTGTTTTATTTCTCTATCAGAAGTTGTGTACATCCCTGCTGCCGTGCTGTGTGAAAGTGTATAATGTGTCATTCTAGAGTTTGGCATGCAGTTATTTTGTGGTGGTTATATTGAATTTACACTGCAGTAAACTGTGTGTTTTACTTGTTTGTCAGGATTTAATGAAAGTTGTTAAAGGGGCTCACTTGCTGACTCTTTGTGTGTGTGTGTGTGTGCCTATGTGTGTTTATGTTGCCTGGGAAGTGGCAGAAAGTATGCCAGAGATTCTTTGGATTGAGGTTGCCAAACATTTGAGACAGAAAAATAAACAAAGAATTTGGAGGCAATAGAGCCAAATATTCCTCTGACTTGGAACTCAGAGTTAGGCTCTCTGTTAAATTTCAGGAATAACCTCGGGCTAGTCCTCTAAACAATGACTGCACGCTGCAGGATTTGTCTCGAACGGGTTGCAATTTGGTTTAATAAGCATCAAGTTTTTTCTTTCTGCCTGTTCAATCAGTTTTTATCTGACTCCTCTAGTGTTTCTCGCTAAGCTTGTTTTGGGTTCTCCTTTCATATACATTGACGCCATTAGATGCTCAACTTTTTATTTACCCTACTTGTATTTATTTCAGTATAACTACTTGTAAAATTTCATACAGAAACACCTGAGGGTGTTGGGATAAAAGGAATTAAAAACTTTTCCTTGAACAGTCCACTCGGAGATGGACGCTGCTCAGTCTGCATGTTGTTAATCTGAACCACTCCCGTTTCTGCGCACTGTAAGCTTTGTGGGACGCTTGTCCCTGCCCAGTGGCAGAGCCTCTGCTGTGCCAGCAGCTGCTATGATTTGGGAGCTGCTGTCCTGATGACTTGTGAAGAATTAACTGGCAAATTGTGTCCTGTGATGGTGGGATGAACGGGAGGAAAAGAGGGGGCATTGAAAAAGAGAAACTCTGTGTTTAACAGCTTTAAAAATAGAAGATGCTTGATGTGATACTTTTTCAAGAAAATTTGTTTTCCCTTATGTGAAAATACTTTTTAAAATTAGTTTGGGTTGTCAGTGTGAACATTTTTGAAGCATTTTTTATTATTATTTAATGGGTTGCATTAGATGCTATGAAGCTTTTCCAAAACAAATGTTAAAAGAAAAACTTGTTTAAAAACAGAATGATTCTTCAGATGTTCTTTAAACTTCAAATCTATAAAGACATTTTGTAAAGTGTGGAATATTTTGGATAATATTATTGTTCTGCTTAAGTTCTATATGTCAACATCTATTTTTGAAATGATGCTTATATGTTTGCACAGCACTGCTTATTTAATAACCATGAATGGCACGAATATGGAAGAAATTATTCTGCAAATTTAAACCAGACTTTACTCTGTTTTCATGGTTCTCTTCATGTGGTTTTGAGCTGAGAAGAAGCCACAATATTTACATTCTTGCAGTTTTCTGGGGTAGGGTGACGAATTAAGAGATGACGCTATCTTCTGACTCTCCACATTGTTCACATAAATATATTTTGCACTCTGATAGAGTGATCCAGTTTCAGGATTGACAGATGCTCTAACCAGCTCATTGTGTTCTGGACCTTCAGAACAAAGTTCACAAATAGTTTAAAGAAGCTCCTTAATTTTGTTCAAATTTATGTCAGATTTTAATGGTGGTGACATCTACCACACAATACCTAAACTTTAATCATTAAGTAAAAAAGTAAATATTTATTTCTAATAATTTTATGTTATTTACATCTGTGCTAGAAGTCATTTATTTGCATCTAACATAATTAAACTTAAATGTTAAGTTTATTTTTTTATTTCTTTATTTTAAATCTTATTTATTGCTGTAAAACAACAGTGACAAAGCAGGAGGTGAGGTAGGCAGTACCGTTACCTCTCTGTAGGGGGCGTAAATGAGCCCATGAGCAAATCCCCTTCTGCTATTCTTCCAACCAGAAACAAAGTAGACAAAACCACTGGCTAAAAATTAAAAAATCAAGTGCTATGCTTCCTGAGTTTAGGTAACTTTGGAATGAACAGACAATAATTTCCATATCCAAGCTCAAAAATCTATATAGAAAGTGAAAAAGTTTTCACCAAACTACTTCATATTAGTGAGTCTTCAACTGGCAATTATGTTGCATTCACCTAATTGGTGATTATGCAACTGCTTCCTATTATGGGTTGCAGGTTTAAAAACTTCATATGAGATACAAATTTAGCATAATATCACTTTATTTGCATTCTTTATTCCTGTTAACGCCTTAACCAGGGCTTATTGCTGAAGATTTTATTTACCAAAACAGTTTTTAATTTGTTAAAAATAGAATTTTCTTAACCAACCAGATCGTTAGCAAGCTGATATTTTCAGGTTTATACAGACCAATTCAATAAATTTGAATGTTACCTAAAAGCTCATTTATTTCAGCAACTTTATCATGTAAATAAATACAAGATTGATTCGGATTTTTTAATTATTTTATTATGTTTTAAGAGATGCCTGTCCCATTTACTACCAGAAACAAGCTTCAGGTGAATGGAAACATTTATAATTGAAATCTGCCAGGGATATGAATAAGTTAGGGTTTTACTGTATACACAAAGATTTGCAGTTTCTTAGATGAAGGTTCACTAGGTTTCCTTGACATTATCATTAAATCTGTGTGTGAACGCTAAAGTTTTCAGACTTTTTATGAAGTTTTACTCAAAGTCTGATTAAAATGACCCTGCATGCATTTTCCTCTTCGAACCTACGGTAACATTTGTGTCTCACAGAGTTAATGTACACCTTTCACATTACTGTCTTAGCACTGTTCATACAGTAAGGGTTTGTGGCAGTATGAAAAGCAGAAGTCAGCTGGTAGTAAACAATCGCAGCACTCACGTTTGTCTCCAGTATATTGTCAACCTTCCACAGCCTTCACATGCTCACTGCCGTGGTGAAAGGGTCATTCTCCTCCTAAAAGCTTGCCTGTGCAAATAGTCTTCCACTTCAGGTAACAGGGGCTACGAGGCACAACAAACATCCTGCTGCCTTGTATTTATTCCAAGTAGAAGTGGACATTAGGTGGGAAAGCTGTGGTTAGTGGGGCAAGCAATTTTTTTCCTTTTTTTTGTGAGAGGACAAGATGGTGTTGGATGCCTACAGTTTCTGTCTTCTCTTCTCAACCAAATCTCCCCCCATCAAACATCAACAGACAAGATAATAAGACACTCAGAGCACAATTCTGTATTATATTCAGCAACCAAAGACTCATCTCTTGTCAGTTTGCATTTACTCTCCCAAGGATGTGACGCTTCTATCATCATGCTGTCAAAGAGAGCCAGGCTGGAAAGACAGGAGCACTCATTTCATACACTTACTGTCTGCATGAAATGGTCTGCACTTATACGGATTCTGCCAAAAATGATGGTACATTTTCACAAAGGTCACCTAGAGACCCCCCACCACCCACCATCCCCCTTCCCAAAATGAATCTTCATTGATTTCTGGCATTGGAGGTCATTCAGCTAAAAAAAAAAATCTGTCCACCATGGAAGGTACAACTACCCTAATGCAGTTTTGTCTTATTTATTTCACTTTTTTCAGCGTAATTAGACTTTATGTACAGATTGTGCACTTGAGCGGTGAAATGTCTTTCAGTTGGATTATTTAACACACAACTGAATCCTTAAAGCATGTGTAGTCCGTGTTCCTGTTTCAGACTCATTTTAAAAATGACTTCAGAAATGTAATCAAATGTTTTTCATTTTGTGCTTTCAGCATCACTTTTATTTGGAAGATGAAAACTTTAGCAAAAATTATTTTTATTTGTTTTGCTTGTTTGTTTTTGAAGTGCATGACCTTTGACAAATAAAACAGCGTGAATATGATTTTTTTTGTGATACGTCTGGTACTAAATTTGCTTTTCTGTAAAAAAACCCCAAAAAACAGTAAGTTTAACACATTAATCGCCTAAGAACATGCTTGGTGCTATGCAGGTTGGGCTCCCAGTGTAAGAAAACTTCACATTTCACATCGTAAAAATCACAAATTGCTCCACAACAGAATTTCAGCAATGGAGTATAAGTAAAAACCAATAACAACAACATTTAAAACAAAAATAAATGAAAATTAGAAAACCTATAAAGGCGCATCAAGTTACTTCTATAGCATGGCTTTGAATTTGCAAAAATAAAACTTGGTCTAAGCTCCTTTAAATAAGAAGCTATATAAAGTGCTGGAGTGGCTAAAGCTTAGAGATTAACACAGCCTGTCCCTTCCCAGCTTGTTGCTGCACACTGTTGGTCAATTGGCTGAAAGAAAGCTCTGAAAATATTTCTATATTGTGGCAAATAAATGGAGATGCAATCAGTTTCATTTGGAACAAACATATTTTATATTTGTACAGACAAATATTAAATGATTGATTGAAAAACAATGTGCGTGTGAAATGATGGTGCTACCTTTAGTGGGAAGATGTATGTCTGCTTTTGGTGTGAAAGAGAAGTTAATTTTGAAACATTTCTTGCTTTTTAATAGGTTAAGTGTGTAGTCTCATGTGTACTAGGTAGCTGGTATGAAAGCATGCCAAAGTTTTAAAAACTCACTGTTTCAAAGTAAAATTGTGTGTGTTTTATCTTTTTGCATACGTCCAGTGGGTTTTATGATATTAGTGATGTCGCTCTATTCAAAATCATAAAAGTACAGGTACCAAAGTTAAATTATATATGCAAAATTCTATTGCTTTTTCACATGTCATACGGTATGGATACCCCTTGTGGTGAATGCAATATATATAAACACTAGAAGAGAATTTATAACTGAAGTTGGCATGGTGTATGATTTGATGCTAAATTAAAAGATGGGTAAAGTATTTTTAAAACATCAGGACAGTTCTTTACCATCTCTAGTTGAAAATCAAATCTACCTAGCTAGATGGATTAGCTATCTAGACCAATCATGCATATTTTGAGTATGTGAGGATGCTGTATTGCCTGGAGAGAACCCAGTCATGTGTGGGACATGCAGAAAGACCCTGGGCCAGGATTCATAAGCAGTCTTTTTGCTGCAAGGCAACAATGCCAATACCTGCCCCACTGTGTAGCTCATAATTAGTTCAATGTGTACCGTAAACGGTAGAATTTTTATCCAAGGTTATCATACCATGAGAATCTCATACTAGCCCATGCACAGCACGTCTTACATAAAAGACCATCTTTCGTGTAAAAATCTTTCATCTACACGTCAGACATAAAGACACGTGCGCTGCTCGAGGCATGGGTTCTTATTATTTTTGTGTAATCAGCTTAGTGAGCAGGATGCATGGTGGGAAAGGCTGCTTGCTATAATGCAAAGAGCCTTGTAATGTTGTGTGGTGAGGTTAAGTAATAAAGAGGCGCAAACCCGGCGCTGAATGGGCCACGCCGAGTAAATAAGAGCGGATAAAGTAGAACGAGAGGGGGAACAAGTTTCTCCCCAGGAGGTGGATCTCATTATGGGGATTTCAGCTGCCTGCATACACTTGAAAACAAGCCTAATGCGTGCCTATAAAGCAGGTGTATTACATTTGCTAATGTACCCGCAGTGCCCATGGCTACACCAACACAATCACTGAGTGGTATGGAGGACAGGGAGAGAGGATGAGTACAAAGTGGACTTCTTGTTTTCATAACAAACAACAGCAAAGGTCATCTGGTTCCACGTATGGTTGCTTATGCAGAAATGACTTTGAGAAAACACACAAAACTTCAAAATAATTGACAAGATAGTTCAACCCATTATTTGTGTTATTACTTTTTTGTATGTCTTGAATAGAGACAACAACATTACAGGTTCTATAGACAGCTGGGGAGAAAATAGATTGAATTTCCTTATGCATTTACTTTAGCTATGTACTTTCTTTAAGTTGAAGAATCATTTTGAAAAAACAAATAAAGTAAATGTATGTGTAGCACATGCACCATAAGCAATATCACCATGCCTTTCATGTAGAGCTAACAAAGAGGAATCCCATCAACTGGCATGGACATGGTTGGTGTTGTTGAGATGTAATTGAAGCTGCAAGGGTCACATTTTCAGAATTGAAATTACAGTCTTGTCTTTGACTTGTGTGGTGTGAACCAGGAGATGCATCCCACAGCCCTCGTGTCCTTCACAAGCCTTTATTATTTATAACGTTCCCTCTTTGAGCAATGACCAGTACTAATGCATAACCTTCTGTCCTTCTGGCTGATTCGCTTCCTTTGAAACCAAAGATTGAGGCAGGAGAGGTGGGTGTATTGGAGGATGAGGCGGGGGTGTGGGCAGGAGAAAGTGTGGGGGGGGGTAGTATAGGGCAGTGAAGATCCAGGCTATCGAGAAGTTATTATGTTTTTTTCTCTTTATATCCCAGGATGTGGAATAACACTGTGATGCTTCTTTTCTCTTGAATAGAGTTATAGGCTTCAAAGCAACACTATTTCCTGCCTTTCCTCCTTCCATTATTAGCTTGCTCCTCTAGAATAATGTGACGGGATTGGTGGAGGAGGTTAGTATGTTTTAGCCTCCACCATTACCAACACATGAGCATACAGTCACAGCTATTGCAATACTTTTCATAAATGAAAGTTTTTATTAATCATTTGATACTATGATTAATAGTACCAATAGCACCATTGTTGGCTCTCAATGTTAGAAGGAACAACTGAGAATGGGGAGGCAAGGGAGAGAAAAGTGGGACAATGGTCGCTGGATAGCCTGGAGGTTCAGGCTGATGTGTTGAGCATGACATGTGGGTGTCTGGCCCCCCACCTACCCACACACGACCACAAACCTTGCGCTGCTGGCCTCACGCCCCACCAGCTACTGCTAAATGTCCTGCAGTTGACCAGACACAACTCAGCAAGCTTTTTTTTTTTTTTTTTTTTTTTTTTTTTTTTTTTTTTTTTTTTTTTATTTTTTATTTTTTGGTAAATGTATTTTTTTGTTTTTTTTTTTTTTTGTTTGTGTGGGGA